>UELU01105851.1:0-15104 GCA_900490025.1 Megastigmus dorsalis
CGAAGAACAGGGAGAGAGATTTCACCAAGATATGAAGGAAATGGAGCGTAGGTACCAAGGAAGATGGGACATAAATATGTTAGCAGATTACTGTTGGTCATTGAAACGAGATCTACCATCAGCATCGAAAAATCGGAAACGTAATCCACTTCGTAGATTATTTGACAATAAAATAGTTCGTTATCATAAAAAAGAGTAATGGGCTTGAAATTTTTATGGGTATTTTATTGAATTGCATATACTTCTAACAAATTTGAATGTACCTAATTAAGGTTTTAGGGTTTAGGGTTTTAGGATTTAAGGGTTTAGGGTTTAAGCGTTTAGGGTGTAAGGGCTTAGGGTTTGAAATTTAATGCATTTTTTTTGACGTTTCCGGCCACTGTGCCATAGGGTCAAACGTACCACGGATTCGTTTTCAGCGACCCCAAAAGCATATGTATGTACTGTTAAACCTTGGTTGCCGCTAATTTTGTACATTTGACGTTGACATGATCTTGAGCCTGAGGTGATGGGATCAAACGGACCACGGATTCGGATTCAGCGACCCCAAAAACATATGTATGTACTGTTAAACCTTGGTTATCGCTAATTTTGTACATTTGACCTTGAAATGACCTTGACCAAGATCCGATGGGGTTAAACTGATCCAGGATTCGGAATCAGCGACCCCAAAAACATATAACTACCATGGTCAAGTTTTTGGGACTTTCAATTTTTTTTTTGTGCGGCTGTGATATGAATAACTGTTATTAACTGTTAGAAACTGTTTATAACGGTTTATAATTGTTATTTATATCTCTATTTCGATATTTTATAATAATTATAAATAGTTATAAATAGATTTTAACAATTATTACGCTCAATCTCAGAAAATCCGGATCAGGACAGTCCGGAGCAAAAACTAATTGAATGGCGTGAAGCAGTGACCGAAGAGTTACGACTGCTAGACGAGCGTCAAAATCAGTTAAATAATAAATATGATAAAATTTTCGATCCTTTGGCTTCACCAAAAACACAAGTGGCGCAAGTTGAAATAATCAATCGCTAATTAAGGAGAAGCAGTAGCGTCCCCCCTCCTCAGGCTGTTCGATCTATTTCTCTGGTCAAGTTAATTTAAAAAATGATAATAGAAGCAATTTAAATGCAGAAATTATTCTGAAAAAGAATAATTTTCTAATAATATTTAAATTTTATAAGAGTGGTTTTCTGAGGTAATATTTTTATTTTTACTGCGTTTAAATTGCTTCTATAGTAAATAAAAAAGTATTAAAAAAGCATTCTTTTTCGTAATTTATATTTAAAAGAAGTATTCAAAAAGAATGCTTTCTTTTTTCTCCAAAAAATAATACTACATATACAATTGTAATGTGTTTAAAATAATGTTTAAGAAATAATCTCTTTGTCGCGCTGAATTAACTCGAATAGGTTAAGGTTTATGCGTCGTATCCCAAAGATCGCCGGTTCGAGTCCCAGTGTAAGAAAAGTTTTTTTTAAGTGTTTAATTTAATTGCAAAAAATTGTGAAGCATGCGAAAATTAATATGAAAGCGGCTCTATTATATATATAGTATAAAATCAAAAATCATAATTGAAGTTCCATTAAACTCTTTTAAAATGAGTCCCCACAGTAAAATAGAAGTAATATTCGCGGTACGTTACTTTTACATCCGTCGTTACGTCGTGGGAACGTTGCAGCCACTCTTCAAATTATACGTTCCTCTGCCGTGTTACAACGCTGCAATTACGTTTAGTTAACGTCAATGAAACGTGTAATTCATCCACCAAATCTACTTTCGCATATTTAATAAAGTTGCAGCAACGTTGCTGTTACGTGTCCGATCCAACGTGCTGGATACGTAACGCCACCTTGCAGATACGTACACGTCACGATTTTAAAACGTAATACATGCGCCAACAAAGCGGACATTTTCACCGTTCCACCAACGTTGCTGCAACGTTACTACAACTTTAAAATTTACGTTGCTTCGTTACAAATTCACCGTTGCTGCAACGTTCCTACAACGTTGTGTGCTATCTGGAAAAACTTTCAATAAATTTTCGTCGAATGAAAAAGACGAGAAAAAAGAAAGGATACCATATCCAAAATATCAATTTAATAAAGATATAAGGGGGGAGGGGCAAGAAAGACACTTCATAAACGCAATTAAATATGATAACAAGAATCATATGCATAAAAATCGTGAGACTAAAAGCACAGATCAGCCTCACGTGAAAACGCATTTCAAAACTAACGAAAAATTTAAGAATTATTTTATTTTATTTTATTCAAGAATAAAAGCAGCGCGAATAAATTTAAAAACGCTGAAAAATCAATAAATTTGAACGAGGAAGCAGAGCTCGATAAACTCCAGCTAACTATTAATGACGAGTCGGAAAACTAGAGAAAGTCGTGGATAGCAAAGAAAAAATAATTCAATAATTACGAAAACGTAATAAATATCGCTTCAATATTTGAAGATCCTCGAGAGGAGCTAACACACGATATCAAGCCAGAGGGCATAAATGTAAAGGTCATTCACTGTCCTGAAATTTTAATTGAAATTGAAGGAATAAAAGTAAGCGCTTTAATAGATACAGTGAGATAACTTGCGTATCGGAAAATTTCTATTATAAAAATTATGAAGCATTAAAAAACCGTCCGACCTTACCTATAAGCGGTAAAATAATTAAAGGAGCCACAGGAGCGAAATCAACTCGGCTAAAAATATTTCATATAAAATCTCAATAAAAGAGATTTACGATAAAGTCAACTCTACGAAAATATTAATACTAATCAAAAAAAGGAAATTATTAAACTCATAGTAAAGTATAAAGAAGTATTCAAAAAAAGACCGGGATTATTAACTAACTATACGCATTATCTAAAACTAAAGGACGACAGTCCATTTTTCACTAGGCCGTATCCAATTCCTATCGCTTATAAGGACAAAGTTAAAGAGGAAATTGATAAAATGTTAAAATTAAATATAATAAGACGATCTTCGAGTCATTATATTAATCCGATAGTCACAGTCAAAAAGAAAGATGGGTCAGTACGCTTATGCCTAGATGCGTGAAAATTAAATGAGCGACTTATAAACGATTATGATGCACCGCCAGGGGTTAAAGAAATTTTTGCGCGATGTCAAAAGAAAAAATTTATGAGCACGTTCGATTTAAATAGTAGCTATTGGCAAATTCCGTTAGCAGAAGAAAGCAAAAAATACACAGCATTCATGTGCGACAATCGTGTATATGAATTCAATGTAGCAGCATTCGGAATCAAAACAAGTTCGGCAGCTCTTATTCGTGGATTAGATATAGCTATTCACGACTTAAATGAATTCTTAATTGCATTTATTGAGAATTTGTTTATAGCGTCTGAAACTTTCGAACAACATTTACGTTATTTAGGAACTCTATTTCAAAAATTATTAAAGAATAATCTAAGGTTAAGTTTAAAAAAATCAAATTTTGCACAAAATAAAGTCCATTTTCTAGGACATATTATATCAGCTGACGGTTTAAAGCCAGAAACCGATAAGATAGCATCAATACAAAATTTCACTGCACCTAGAAATGTTAAACAATTGCAAGCATTTCTTGGGTTTGTAAATTTCTACACAAAATTCGTTAAAAATTATTCGATGCATCTAGTACCATTATTAAGCCTATTAAAGAAAAATACAAAATTTAAATGGGAAGCAGAGTATCAAAATGCTTTTGAAAATATTAAGAAACTCTTCGATGAAAATTTAATATTGAAATTCGCGAAACCGAGCAAGCCCTATATTTTGACTACGGACGCGAGTGACCTTGCGATCGCAGTGGTATTATCGCAATTAAATGACCAAGGTGAAGAGGAAATAATTACTTTTATTAGCCGAACTTTAAAAGGCAGCGAAAGTAAATATTTCACCACTGAGAAAGAAATGCTCGCAATTGTTTGGGCGATTAAACGTTTAGACACATATTTAAGTGGGGCAAAAAAGATTGTCGTGCGTACGGACCACGAAACTTTAACCTTTTTAAAGAGCTGTAAATTCAGCAATGCCCGACTACAGCGCTGGAATTTATCTCTGCAAGATTATGAGATAGAAGCAGAATATCTTCCAGGAAAAAAGAATAATGTAGCCGACTACTTGAGTAGGCCACAAATGTGCGAAACTGCACAAAACACGGATGCGGAAATAAATATAGCAACGATGCTAAATATTTCTCCAAATAAAGATTTAATTCGAACATTTAAAGATTTTGTAAAATTGCAAGAGAAAGATAATTATATTAGTAAATTAAAAAAACATATAAATTCTACTAATGGAAAAATTAAAAAACGTTTTGACATTATCAATGAATTAACTGGAAAAATAACTTTTGATAGATTCAAAGTTATCTTACCAGAAAGAATTATAAAGCCTTTAATATTAAATCTGCACAGAATATACGGTCATGTCGGACCTAGGAAAATTAATTGTTTAATATCAGAGCGATTCTTCGCGCCTAAATTACGCAAAACTATTCAAATTATGTTAAAAACATGCGATATTTGTCAGCGAACGAAGCATGTAACTGTTAAATAACAAGAATTCATGCAGCCAATATTAGTGAATGAGCCGCACGATTTATTGTCGATAGATTTTTTCGGTCCTTTACCGACGTCAACCGCAGCCGTAAAGTACATATTAACAACTGTAGACGTTTTCTCTAAATTTGTAGTATTTTATGCGATGAAAAAAGCTAACACCATCGCGGTGATAAATAAAATTTTCAAACATTACATAGAAACTTACGGAAAGCCGAAAGCGATTGTATCAGACCACGACACACAGTTCACTACTTAGAAGTGGATTGAAAAATTAAAAAGCGAAGATATAAAGCCTGTATTTTCTTCCATGCGACATCCGCAGAGTAATGTCATCGAGCGAGTGCATCGCGAGCTCGGGAGATTTTTCCGCATGATGGTTGGTGGTAAAAACCAAAGAGATTGTGGGAAAAATATTTAAATCTACCTGCTTTAAACGAAATAAATATTGGAAGAAAAATCTATCTAGCTCGCGAGGCATGTGCACAATAAATTAAAAAGACGTGCGAATAAAGCGAATAAAAATAAGAAAAATTTTGTATTTAATATAGGAAATAAAGCGTTAGTAAAAGCTTTAAATGTATCAGACGAAATTGAAAATAAAATTGCAAAATTTTTCGAAGTGTACGAAGGACCTTACACTATAAAAGAAAAGGTTAATTTAGATACATATTTGTTATATGATGAAAGGAGGACGCCGACGAATGCGTAGAAAATAAATAAACCTAGATAAACGTACAAAATTTTTGTATTCTTTAGAGCTCATTAAAATATTAATATTGGAATAAAATTAAATCGGGGGAAATGCGCGGAAATATAAAAAAAATTCAAATAAATTTTGTTAAAATGAATGATAAACTCAAGATTTCATCCGACATCTAGTATTAAAAATTAGAAAAAATCACTTCTTTTATATTTTCCACTTCATAGAGAAGACATTTGTTATTCAAATACTTCAGAGTTTAAGGATTCTTTGTGCTGAAGTCGATTTTGTAGGATTCATGCCAAGTTTGACCATGGGCCGCTACCGGCGTCCTCCTTTCGAAAAAAGATCGTGGAAAATTCCACATTTCGAAGCTAAAGCCATATCATTCAGAGCAAACCGATAAGGATCAAAGCGACTAAATAACAATTAAAGAATTTTTGAATAAACTGATTTATACACATTATATATAGATTTAGAACAGTATGAAATTATAATAATTAACAAGATTATAAAGCAGGCGTAAATAATTAACAATATTAGACAACTAAGATTTAGAAATGCTTCAAATTAGTTTTTCATGATAAATATACGACCTGGGTAATCGAACTGTAACAATTGAACGAGAAAGCATAGGTCAATCGAAACAGTATCTTCAATTGTAATAAATTCTTCAAATCCCAAAAATCCGGAATAGACTGGATATGTATACGCGACTACCGAGCGTCGCGAAAAGAAAAAACCATAACATCACGCGCGCGATCTAGCCCGAGCCAGCCCTTCTGGTTACTCGGAGCATGCGAAAATCAAGGGTATAAATGCAGGCATAAAATCAGACGAAAATCAGTGCTAATCAAAATTTTGAGCACCAAGGACCTCGAGTTTGTTAAAGAAAAGCAAAACCATGAACGCTTCAACTCAAACGGATCCGATGGGCTGTTGCGACGTCACGGTACAGTGCGACGCGCAAAAACTCGTGAGTATGGTCTTGGAAAAATTTTTGTTACCTTAAGTCCTGGCGAATGGATGTGGTCTCCGATGGCGGAGTATATTCGAGAAGTTAATAACTGGAAGAATGATAAAAGAACTATCAGTTAGCTTATAGTCGTCGATCCAGTATCAGCTTCAAAATATATCCACAATAAGTTTCAAGCTATGCTAAAATACATTCTTTCCTCAGATAATCCAATAGGAAAGGTTAGTCATTATTATTATGCATGTGAATATCAAGGGAGAGGTCTACCACATTACCACTGTATATTTTGGATTCAAAATGCACCAATTTATGGTAAGGCTCCTAATGGAGAAATACAGAAATTTATTTTACAACACATCACATGCAGAATACCTGATGAAGGTATTTCTCCTGAATTGCATCGCCGTGTTTTAGCGTACCAAGAACACAAACATAATAGTTACTGCATGCGCAAAATGAAAACTAAAACTGAGACCTGTGTCAGTTTCTGTCGTTAATAGGAGAAAATAAAAAAATAAATGTATATTTTATGATTTACCACGAAAACAGCAAAAAGCATACATAAATGATTACATGCCTGCTCTTTTGGTGCTCTGGGAAGGAAACCATGACGCTCAATTTATTGGCGAGTCATGTTACCTTTTGACAAAATATGTATTAAGTTATGCGTAGTAAATTTCTCAGATGTATGCTTTGAATCATAGAGAGTGTGGTGCAATTGAAGCTGCCAACACGCTTTTAGGACATCCACTTCATGCTACTGATCATGATTCCATTCTTAGTAGGGTAGATGTGCAAATGATTCGAAATAGAAAGCTTAAGCCGTTTAATGAAATTAAAAAATTACAAGCAGATTCACCTGATATTTTTTATGAATCATTTGTCGATACTTGCTATGCGATTCGACCAGATGCACTAGAATAATTGTGTTTACACGACTTTGCTAAATGGTTTGATATTATCAAGAAAAAAAACGATTCACAAGGCAGAATTTTATGAGATAAAACGTGCAGTTTTCTGTAAAAAAGGAACAAACCTTATTTAATAAATCATTGGATTTAGGATCCCGCAAGTTAACCCGAGTCTTATTATTATGCATTGTTGTTACTTTTTCAACTTTGGAGAGATGTAGATGAGTTAAAGGGCACTGAAAACTCATATGCAAATGCATTTTTGAAAAAGCACAGCGAATTAGCTGAAGCTATGATGTATCACGATTAGAGTGAAACTATTCGACAAGCTATAGAGGACATCAATAAGTTTATTCAAAAAGAGCTTTCAGAAAGTAATGCTGAGCCTCAATATTCATTTGTGCTTAACAGAAATATTTAATACCTTTGATGTCGATGATGGTTGGATTGGAAAAAAAAATATTATTGTATTCGATTATTTACTGCAGATCTCACCCGTTCATGAAGAATTTGCATTTATAGAACTAAGTAAAGATAAATTTGATTAATTGTGAGGCTGATTGTGGCCTCACAAGAACTAGATAAAATAAATGATTAAAAACAAATAAAACCCGAGGCTCCGTCCGTTACTTTCCCCCGGCGCCGTTTGTAGGTTAGATCGCACTGACAGGGCAACGAGTCCGCGGCGACGATGCTCGCCACCACTGCCACGAGGGGCTGGTGTATTATAGCTTACTAACGAGGGGGAATTCGCGTTTCTTTTTTAGGAGAGCGACTGGATCGACATACAACACGATGCGAGCCTGGATGCGATAGCCACCGTGCAAGCATGCATGGGGCCGACCTACAATCTCCACCGGCGAAGAGACGACCACGATGATGCCGGCGAGCGGCAACCTACACGAAATATCACCCGCGGGTACCCGTTCACGTAGCTATACGCCGATGACGACGACGAGGTGCAGCGAGGACGTCGAGAAAGATTTGCGAGGACGATGACGAGGAAGAAGCGACGGGACGACAGCTAGACCGCGCGTAGCAGCCGACTCTAGTACACACACACGCCCTCTGTGCCGATGTATATGTGCGGGTGCGACGCGACCCCTTTGCAATGCAAATGCAAGGGAAAACGCACCACTACATGCATGCGCCAGGGTGCGAGCTGCGACGGAAGCGCCCAGCCGAAATACGCGGTGGAGCGGTCGCGCGGTGCACGAGTGCGACAGATACAGCGAACAATATGTAAAGAGAGAGAGAGAGAAAGAGAGAGAGAAAAAGCCAAACCCGTGCGCGCGAAATCTCCTAGCGCCAGACTCCAAGGAACTTTCCGTATACAGTCGACCAATTAGCGCCGACCTGAATAGATTAGGTATCGACGATTAGCGATAAGATAAACGACAGGAAAAGGGCCAAAAATCAATAACGAATCAATGAGGAACAGCGACGAGAAGCGCTAATGGATCGACGCATCAGCCAAATCGGAACGGGACAGAAGATACGGATGAGATGAGAGCGATGGAGACAGAACCAATTTCGAATTGTTGGAGAAGAAGGCGGAAGCCGAAGCAAGAAGTGTCACTCGTTGCCTGGCCGTGATACCGAATAGACGCGTTTTTTTTTGTGAGAAGCAGATAACACCCGCCATTTTAGCCGTCGTTGCTACTCTGCCGAAATTGAGGAGGACAATAGCGAGGGTTGCGCCGTGTGCGATATAGAGGATGAAGGAGAGAGAATTATTTGAAGAGGAAGGAAGGACGATTGGGAAGTCACAACCCGTGTAAGTAGACTTAGCCTGCCGGCTACTAAACTCCATTGTCGCCACGAGGTAGGTGGTCGTGCGTAGATGAGTGCGTCGGGATGGTCGTGTCGAGAACTTATGTGGTGCGCGCGTATTAAAGGGGGCTCGGGATGATATTCTTTGCCGTGAGGCGTGAAAGTACTCAAGCGCGGTGGTGAGCATTTTAGTGGCGCGCGTGGCGTTCGATCACCGGTGGTCGAACGAAGGTGGCCATTTTCGCGGGAGAAACGGGTTTCGTGACGGGTTAAGGGAGCGGCGAGCGACTTTATCGTTGTCGGGGTGCGAGTTGAATCGAAGAAGTTACGGATGCCGGAGTGAGAGAATCGCCGAGTGGGCGACTGAGAATTCGTTTCATTGATGTATTGAGCTTGCGAGGGGGACAGGAGAGAGGGTTGCGAGCAGCGTGCTGTGCTGCATACTGCGTCTAATCCGATGTAATTGCGAAGCGCCTGTAGCGCGGAAAGGAGGGGAACTCACATGAATATATTCTCGTGTTCAGTTCAGTTATACAGCCGTGTTAATTTAATTTATTAATTGTTGTTCTCCTTTATACTGTATGCTGTCTTAGCCGAGTACTTGCGCCGTGCCATTTGCACGTAGGGTTTTTCACGAGTTTTCAGCCAAGTTCGACGCAGTGAGTGCCTAATCCGGGGCATTTTCCTCAGCGGAATCCCCTCTGTAGAGGGTCTCAACAGAGCAGCCGGAGGTAGAGAGAGAGCGACGACACCGAGTCCGCGAGCGACATCATCGTCTGGCGTCCTTCCAAAAGAAATTCTTGTGGATGCGGTTGCTTCAAATTTAGTAGCGCGTCTTTGGGAGTTGCAGGGATTGAAATCGGGATTTTCCTTAAAGTCATTACTCGGTTTCGGTACTTGGATTCATTCCGAAATTTTCTTCCGTGGAACAGTTTCGCGAAATTTACATGTACCTTTCATTGAATCTTTGATCCTTATGATTGGCCGCGTTACAAATGGCGCCCAACGTGGGGCCTTGTTGAGGCGAAGCGTCGGATTTTTTTTGTGTGCGTTGGTGTGAGTGTGTGAGTTGTTTAGCGTGTTAGGAGGAACGAGCAGAAGAAGAGAAAGAAGACTTGGATTTTCGAGTATTGGCGTGAGGAGTGAGAGAGAGCGCGGAGCGGGCGATCGAAGAACTCAAGTTGAAAATAAATTCGAAAGCGAGCCGGACACCGAGGACGCGAGTATTGCGACTCGCCCCAGAGCACTCTCTCCTGCCATAATTATTTTTTATTTGAAATAATTTTGTGACAGATCCATCCCACATTTGTGCCCCGCCCCAACATTTATTTTTGAAACTATGAATTTTTATGAGATTTTTGTTGTGGAGAAATTTTTCTCATGAGCGCTTGGAGTACACGAGTTGCCGTTTGTGCCGTCGTTGGTGAAGTGCCAGTCCCTTTTCCCCGGTTATTGTACCATCAGTTGAGCGTGTGCCCAATTATAGTATTTAATGATTATAATTATTCTCGTTGATTTTGAAATTTACGCAGTTGTGCCTTTTGGGTTTTAGTTTTTTTTTTCATTCTCAGGTTTTTAGGAAGATATTTGAGAAATAAAGAGGAATTTTCTCCATCAGTATCTGCCACAAAGTAAGATATTTGTGGAGAACAGGAAAATGTATTGAAGATTTTAGCGAACTGGAAGAGGAGCGAGTATTCGCCTTGTTTTTTTGCCCTTTTCAGGAAGATTGAGAGACAAGTAACGGTAATGACCAGAGTAATCTCTACCATATTTTGTTTGCCACGCTCAACGTTATTGTTCGGTACAGTGCTGGCGACAGATTTCCCCCAAATTTCCCCCTATTTCCGTGCCTGGCTCGTTGCTTTGCCAGTTGGGACCGTTGCGCTTCGCTGTCCGTTTGAAGATTCCGGAACCAGCTTGAGATTCGGAAAGCCGGGATTACGCGTGAATTTAGCTTCGCTGTTCTCGCATTTTGTTGTCGTTCGCCATTTGAAATTTGAATTCGCTAAAAGACGCGACAATGGACGCTCAGAGCAAGAAGATCCCAACCAAACCAGTGCCATCGATACCAGAGGAGGACGAGCGGGGAGAAGCGTTGCCAGCGACGACAGCGGGACTGACTATGGAAATCTCAAGTGGAGAGCCACCAGTGGAGCCCGCGCCACCAAAAAAGCGAGGACGTAAACCCAAGAAGTCGGTGACGGATGAAGAACCTCTCGGAGGCATGTCGTCGGACCAAACAGCCGATGACGGGAAGAAGCGAAGAAAACCGGCGGTACGGAAGCCCAAGAAAGCGGTGGCGATACCACCACCACTTCTCTTACAGCTGCAGACGATGCCAGAGCGACGAAATTCGGCATCGGCCACCGATAGCGCCAAGGGTGAACCAAGGGAAGAGGAGTCGGTGCCAGGGACATCGTGATAGATGCAGCTGCAAGTGCCGATGACCGGATTGGACGGGAGTATTCAGCGTTCGAGCGCCATTCAATTGGTCACCTTCAAGCCAGCGGTGGGAGCGGATCCAGGAAGTATCAGCGTCATGACGGTGCGCCGGTACACGCAGGTGTTGTTTGCACCAGGATTACGATCAGCACATGGCCAAGCATGGAGCCTATCGCTCCAAGCAGCGATAGGCAATCACCTGATTTCAGCCAACATGCAATCGTATCAGAAGCGAGGAGCGTCACCGGGCCATGTCGCCAGGATCCGAGACCCGTAGAGCCACCAGAGCCACCGAAGCCACAACCGTCGCACCAGGAGAGAATTCCGGAGTTAAGCGAAACAGAAGAATCGGATGATGGAGGTAGCGACAGCAGAAGCGAAGCTGAACGTGTGGAAGCTGAGGAAGAGAGGCGAGCGGTAGTGGATTTAGGGGAGCGTGTTACCAGTGCGGAGCGATCATACACCGAGCAGCAGAATGTTCGCAGACGCAATGCTACTACTGCAGATGTTTCGGACACCGAGCTGCAGTCTGTCACTGCAAGCTGCAGCAACCCGGTCTGTGATGCCAGGATTGCGGGAAACCGGACGTGGAGTTCAAGTCAAATCCGGATTGCGCCAACTTGCGACAAAAATGTAGAAACGCGCACGCGGGGGGGGGGGGGCGAAGCAATAAGGTCCCGTATTCCCCAATTGCGGCGCGTGATAACCGAAGAAGTCGAGCACAAGAAAGAGCGAGTAGCGAGAGAAGATGTGAGGGGACCGATCAATGCCGATGTACTGAACTTACTACAAATTAGCAAGTATGTCAAGTAGTTGCAGCGCCACCTGCGCGTATCGAGCGAAGAGAGGAGGAGGACGGGGGGACGTGAACAAGCAGAGATGAGAAGAAATGCGAAGACGTGAAAAAGCGTGAAGAGGAGAAGTTCGGGGACGCGAAGAAGAGGGAAGATAAGCAGAAGAGAGAAGATAACCAGAAGAGAGAAGATGAGCGGAAGAGAGAAGACAACCAGAAGAGAGAAGATAACCAGAAGAGAGTAGATGAGACGATCAGAGGACGTGTGAAGAATAGAGACATCCGATCAAGCGAATCATGGGAAACTGCTATGCCAACCCAGCGACGAACTCTGATCGGTGGAGAGCATCTGTCCATAGTGTCCGTCGAAACCATAAAACGGCCGAAGATCGCCTATGAGATAGTGGAGGACCGAGAAGATGCAGCGCCTAATGCGACAAAGACCTTGTCGCTGATGGCTCATCCGGCGTGGTCGGAGACTGTAAGATCACAGAGAGCGAGTACTCAATCCCCGGCGGTCAACAGCACACCGGCGCCTCGGATCAGGGTTGGGGAAGAGGGCTGGTGGGGTAGAGCAGGAAATAATGCCCCTTTCCTGGCTATAGGAGGGGGGAAATATGAAGATCATGGTGTCAAGCTTAGGACGAAAGCGAGCAGGGTAGCGCCCTAAAGCGACTCCGGAGAATGAAACCGAGAAGAAGTAAAGAAGAAACAAGAGGACGTAGAGTATCGAGCAGAAGTGAAGAGAAGACGAGAGGAGGGATCGGAAAGAGCAAAAAGGAAGAAGACGACAGTGCGTGATGGGAAGAACCTGGCGCCAGAATCGTCTCCGACCGTCGAGATATTGAGAGAAGAGCGAGAACGGCAGCGAGAGAAGAGTACGGGGACCATAAAGCGAGAACTGCTGCGAAGCGTAGAGGATCTGAATACGAAACTGAGGATGCTAGCCAAAGAGTTCGGGACAGACATAGCGCGCTCGCCTCTAAAGGAAAAGAAGCTAAATTTTCAACTTTTTTTCAAAAAGATTTTTTTTTTTTAAATTTTCAACTTTTTTTCAAAAAATTATTTTTTTCAAATTTTCACCTTTTGTTTTATTAAACTATTTGTTTTTCAAATTTTTGTACTTAAAAATGTGAGCTTTTCATTGTTTTCAATAAACACGACATTTGGACTCTAAATGACTTCATTTAGAGTTCTTTAAGTAGATAAACGAATATTAAGGTGGAATTCATTACGTATTCATAAGACGCTCTTTGTGAACTCTTTACGAATTCTTTTTAACGTTAAAATCTAAGTTGTCTATTGTAGTGAAATTTAACGACATTTGCACTCTAAATATTTTTATTTGGTATTCATTAAGTATATAAAAGAATTTTAAGGTGGACTTCATTACGTATACATAAGACGCTCTTTATGTATTCTTTACGACTTCTTTTTAACATTATAATCTGAACTTTCTATTGCTGTCAAATT
This sequence comes from Megastigmus dorsalis, assembly GCA_900490025.1. Classification (NCBI taxonomy): domain Eukaryota; kingdom Metazoa; phylum Arthropoda; class Insecta; order Hymenoptera; family Megastigmidae; genus Megastigmus; species Megastigmus dorsalis. Next base: position 13,656 of record UELU01105851.1, read on the forward strand.
AAACAATATTTGGACTCTAAATGGTTTCATTTGGTATTCTTTAAGTATATAAAATCATATTAAGGTAGAATTCATTACGTATTCTTAAGGTGCTCTTTGCGAACTCTTCATGACTTCCTTTTCAACTTTCGAAATAACTTTTTCTGGAATGCGTCGCAGTCAGAACTCTTTAAGTGTCTTTAAAGAACTCTTTATGACAAAAATAGCGGACATAGTAGGAATTCTTATGAAATATTATAAGAATTCTTTTGGAACTGATTAGATTTACTTTATAGAATTCATGCCTTAATCATGAGTTCAGAAAGAGCTCTTTATGAACTGATTTTGCCATCTGGGATAATAATATAAAGCACCAGAAATTGCCTGTAGACGGACCACCAAGTATGATCATAGTTATTTATTAAGATTAAAGATATTTTGTAAAATTGTGAACGTGTCCGTCATACTGGACGAGGTGCATTATATTCGCAACTGTTTGAGCTCCTAATATTAGAACCGTTAACCCATTAACGCCGAAGAACGCAGATTTTGACACAGATCTTTGAGCTCCAAACTTTATAAGAAAAACCGAGTAAATATTTATCAGAATAGCATATCCAACTATTTTTAGACATGCTCTTTCGATTTCCGGGGTTAAATTTGCATTTCGGAAGCCCTTAAAAATAGTATGGCGGATTCAAAGAAAAAAATGCGAAAAAACGGAATTTTTTTTTTAAGATGTTTTTTCGAGATGAAAGGTTCTTGGTATTGAATTCCAAATGCATTCAATCGTGACCATGATAGTTAAAGTTAACAAGAAAATTTTTTTATCATACCTCAAATCACCATAACCTTTAAAAAATGGCCGAAATGACATAAAATTTTGTGCAATCCGGAGTATTCGTGTATATCTTATAACAAATCGAATATTCATGCGGTTTTCCCCATAAAAATATTATTTGACCTTACATTCAATATTAACGTATACACCTGGTCTGTTTTTACATGTTTGGTTCAAAATGGCGGCCATGAAGGAGGTCAATATGGACAAATTATGACTTTTTTCGCAATTTTCGTTTTGAAGGGTGCTGAATATGTTCGTCACCGTTGATTCTGAAGGTGGTGACAGCTTTGAAAAATTCAAGATGGCGAATCCAATATGGCGCATATAAAGAAAAATCTTGGGGATTTTCAAATGCAAAAAAAATTATATATTATCTATATAAAATTTCTAATTGAAAATACTATTATAGTAATTTTTACGCGAGGTGCCGTTGTATCGAGAAATAATTTTAGGTTAACTCGGTATCTATTGAATGTTTGATTTTTATATGATATATAGTAATATCTTCGTGATGCATATTAGTGATTAGTATTGGGAAAATTTAGATATAGTTCGATTTACATATATGTACATTGCTTTCTCCTATTATACTCTTAGCATTACCCAGAGGCAACGGCGTGGACGTG
>UELU01105852.1:0-12460 GCA_900490025.1 Megastigmus dorsalis
CGGTAAGGCGGGCCGGGCGCGTCGGAGCGGCGGTACGTCTTCTTTTTCGCGTTGTGTATCTTATAGTAAATATTATTTGCACTCTGTGCAAAACATTGATTTCTATGTAAAATTTCCTCAGCTTTCGATTAAAAGTATTAAAAAAAATATTAAAAATACACTTTTCGAGATATAACATATTTTATATTTTTTAAAGGTGAAAATAAAAAATTTCAGAAAAAATACTTACACCATTGGAAAGCTGAGAAAAAAATACACAAAATCTATGTTTTACATATTTTTGTTGAGTACATTTAGGTAGTTTAAACATGAGTTGAACACAGCGTGTTTTGGCGCTCGCGCGTCGTGCTTGGAGAGTTGACGTGAAACGCCTCATATATATATTCTTTACTTTTCATATATAGCAGTACAAAATTTTTTAATTAACTGTAATCGTAAATTTGTATGTATTGATGGGGTATATTTTTTTTTAATTTACAGATATATCTCGTGGTCTACATAATACAGTCGGTTACGAGGAAAAAATTTGTTATTTAGAAGCCAATTGAAAAAGGAGACATCTCAATCTATTTCTGAAGCACACAAAAGCCCATTTTCTCCCTACTTTAAAACGAAGTTCTTTTTCGATTTGTGTTGTGCATATTCTTTTAAAATGTTACGTTACAATTTGTCAGTATTCCTTATCCAATTACAATATTTTCAAACAATTTCCATGTAAATCGCAAAAATAAACTTCTTGAAAGTTGAAAGAAAAATGGGCTTTTGTGAGTTGTCTCATATCCAACCAGACTCTTAATTATGGCCTTTTACACCCGAATTCTGAACTGTCTTATCTTCCAATAGAAATGTGTATTAAAACGAAACTATATGTTATATTTAAACTGTACTGATGTATGTTCATGTTCATCGAAAATAATATTTAGGTGTTTTTATTCTCTAAACTTGCATAAAAAAATGTTAAGCAAAATGAATAGAATATTTAAATATATTCTCCTATTTTTTGATGAAGTACATGAATGGTTTAAATTTCTTTCAATTACTCATATCAAAATATAAAACAAAAAAAGTGAGGATTATAATAATAATAATATAAAGCACCAGAAGGGAGAAAGATGGCCGCCGTCCAGTAAATACGTGTAGAAAGTGATGACTTGAAAAAAATAGAGTAGAAAGTGAATATAGAGAAAAAGTAGAGTACTAGTGAACAAAAACGGAAGGTGCAATAAAGTCCATCGGTTTCAAAAGAGTTGGGAAAGAAAGATTAAGACAAGAAGAAAAGAAAGTGCAGAGAAAACTTAGAAAAAAAAGTGAGGTTAGAAATGACTAGAGAAATTAGGGGCAAGGACGATTGGAGTTTGAGAAATGGGATAAATAGAATACTAGAGGTATTGAAAAGAGAAATAAAGAAAGGAAGAGATACAAGGGGGAAAATAAAAAAGGCGAGGGAAACACTGGAAGATGTATCAAAGGAAATACAGGAAGACAGAGAGGAAATAAAATATCGAATGGAGAAGAGCACGAAAAAGAATAGCAAAATAATACAGGAAATAGGGGAAAAGGTAAAAAAAATGCCAAGAAGAAATGGAAAAACTAAAGCAAAAATGGGAAGTATAAGAGAGCTGGTGCAAAAGGGAACGGGAAAATGAAGACAAAATAGTGGTGGACGAAAGGTTGGAGGACATGGAAGATAGGATGGAAGTCGTGGAGAAGAGGACGAAAAAACATAAGAAAATAATAGAAGAAAATGAAAGAAAAAGGATTAAAAACAATGTAATTATAGCAGGGATTGAAGATTGGGAAGACGAGACTGAGATAGAAGAACAAGTCAAAAGGTGGTTTGAAGAAAAATTATAAGGACAAAGAAAAGTATGATAGGAATAGAATGTGCAAGTTCGAGCGAAAAAATGAAAATTATGGTGAATAAAAAAAAATTAAGAGGAACCAGGGTGTATATAGAAGGGGACCTAACGAAACAGGAAAGAGAAATGCAGTGGCATTTTAGAGATATGAAAAGAAAAATGATTGAAGCCATGAGAGTAGGAAAAATAAAAGGGAAACATAAAATGAAAGTGGCATACGGAGTGTTATACGCTGGAAAGGATATCTTGGAATGGAATGAAGAGAAAAAAGTGCTACACTGGGTTAATAATCCCAATGAAAGTTAAGGGAATGCAAGTGGCATAGAAAAAAAGAGCTAGAAAAAGAAAACAGAGGAAGTAAAGAAAATAGAAGAAGAAAGGAGAACGGAGGAATACTAGAGATGAAAGGTAAAAAAGCAAAAGCAAAACGAAAAAGGTAGAGAAAGAAAGGAAAAAATTGGTGGAGGGAGAGAGAAAAGGGAGATAGAGAAGGAAAGTACAACAGCCCAAATCGTCATAGAGGGAAGGAAAGAAAAAGGCAGAACAACAACAAGAACCACACGAACAAGAGAGAAGAACAAAGAGGAGAGAGAAGAGTTGATTAAAGACAATAGAAAGAAAATAGGATAAGATAGAGAGGATAGATAGGAAAAGGAAAAGAGGAATGAAATAGAGCGAGAATAGGCAAATAGGAAAATGAAGTATATAGAATAGAGAGAGAAGATAAACACTGGACGGTGACCAGAAGGAAATAGGCTAAGGAATAGTACATATGTATATGTAAATAATGTAAAACTTAAAGTTAAAATAAAGATTAATTTTATATAAAGCACCAGAAATTACCTGTAGACGGGCCACCAAGTATTTTTATAGTTATTTATTAAGATTAAAGATTTTTTATAAAATTGTGGACGTGTCATTCAGGACGAGGCGCATTATATTCGCAACTGTTTGCAGCTCCTAATATTAGAACTGTGGCAGTTTGCCCTGCTTCCTTAACACAACAATGGGAGAGAGAAGTTAAAACTAAATGACGAAGGGGTCAATTAAGTGTTTTATATACCATGGAACATCAAGAGACATAAGTGAAAAAAAATTATCCAAATTTGATGTTATAATAACTACATACCATCTGATTGCACAAGAGTATGAGCTTTATGTTGTACCCAAGAAGAATAAGGATTCAAGGTTATGCAAGATAATAATTTATGATTAAAGTAACATCTTTTATTTTAAACTTAATAAACGAACATCCGATTTTTAAGAATAGAAATGCCAGATAAGCTATCAAAGTTACTAAAGGTGTTAACAATTGTTATTCTTAATAAGGGACCATACCCAAGTTAAAACTCATTTCATTTTGGTCTTATATTGAGACTGCGGTAGACGTATTTGTTATCCAGCATTGATAAACTTAATGGTAACCAAGGAAGATATTGAGCTTGAAGGAATAGTTAATTATTATTGATTTTATATATAAGTATACTTGTCTGCATTTTACTTTTTTTAGAGTTTTTTTTTAAGGAAATTTATATTCTTTAAATTCTCCTTCTAACTTTATTTCAAATGCTGACATTTTCCTATGTGTTATTATTGCTCTTTCACACTACCACTGAAAAGATTGTGAACCCGCATTTTTTACACATGAAACGGAAATAACGGAATATTCTACGTTCGGTTATGTATCAAAGTATGAGGTCACCATAACCTCTAGAGTACGTACAGAGGTCAAATGAAACTCAGTGTGTCAACCATGTGGAAAGTATGGTAACGCCTAACGATCCCGTATGGTTTAAACAAAATGAAAACATCCAAGGTCAGACCTTATGTAACTTTCAACGATGAGTTTGGTGGTGACCTTGGATTTGACCTTGAACCTTTTTTTAAGGTCATATCAAGTTTAGAATTTGTTTTTCCGCTTCCGGTTCCTTTTCCGGTTCCGCCGAAGTGAGAGGTGAGTTCCCCTCGCCTCTCACTTTCGGGGTGCTTTTTTAGAGTGAGTTCCCCTCGCCGCTCACTTTTAGAGTTGCGTTGGTAAATGAATCCATTCAATGAATCGATTTACAGAAGGTGTTCAAATTGCTCTCCACTGACCTCTTGGCAGTAACCAATCCTATTATAAAACGATTGCACAGCATTTCTAATCACTTGCCTTGGTATGATGGCAATTTCTTGAATAATCCTACGTATTAATTCATCAAGATTTTGAGGATTGGTTTTATAAACGAGTTCTTTTAAATAGCCCCACAGAAAAAAATGTAAAGGCGTAAGGTCAGGAGATCTTGGTACCCACTCTATTGAACCTCTTCGACCGATCCATCTTGCACGAAACGTATCGTCTAAGAATCGCCTGACATGAACTCCATAATGTGGAGGAGCACCATCTTGCTGAAACCACGTGTTTATGAAATCATCTCCTTTTAGCGCTTGTATTGCTGAAACTATCTCATTCTGCAGCAGTTGCATGTTTCTGCATTTAAATTTCCTTCGATAAACAAGGGACCAATTATTGTGTCTCCTACAATACCTGCCCACACGTTCAATTTTTGCGTTTTGAAAAAAGTTTCAAGGTCAAATCCAGAGTCAGCACCAAACTCCTCGTTCAAAGTTACATAAGGTCTGACCTTGGATGTTTTCATTTTGTTTGAACCATACGGGATCGTTAGGCGTTACCATACTTTCCACATGGGTGACACACTGAGTTTCATTTGACCTCTGTTCGTACTCTAGAGGTTATGGTGACCTCATACTTTGATACATATCCGAACGTAGAATTTTTCGTTATTTACGTTTCCGGTGTAAAAAATGCGGGTGGCTATTTAAAAAACAAACCTGACCTTGAAATGACCTTGAAAATGAGGATCAAGGTCAAATCCAAGGTCACCACCAAACTCCTCGTTGAAAGTTACATAAGGTTTGATCTTGGTTATTTTATTTTTACCAAGCCTTGACAGAAACCTAGGGGTTTCCATACTTTTTTCCCCACCCTGTATATCCATTGTTGTTTGGAATCGTTCCATCTCCTATACTAAGCAATTTTAATGAAAATTCAGCATTGCCCCCTCCGAGGTAAACTCTCATATTAGTTCTTAAATTTAATGTGTATACAAAATTCCAAATTGGTGAAGATATATGAAATGATTTTATAATGTCGGCTCGAGTCCCTTTTGTATTTACAGGTAATGCTTGGCGGAAATTTCCGGTAAAAACTGAAGTTAGACCACCCATTAATTTACTGCAAGATCTTATATCCTTCAACGTGCGGTCAATTGCCTCAATATGATCACGGTGACTCATAGTGCATTTGTCCCAAACAATTAGTTTAGCATCTTGAAAGATATTCCCAACAGGATGATTCTTGCGTACTAAACAGAAGACGAAGTTCAGTGCAAGCAGATTGAAACGTCGCGTCGGATGAAGTATACCATACAGTTCGCAGATCTTCAAAAGATGTAGGACCACGAATGCGGTGTAGTAACATTCGCAAATGAAAGCATTCACCCTGATTCAGATGAATAGTGTAAACTCTACCAAGAGCTCAGTCCTTTTTAATGCCAGGATATCCTTATACATCTATTCCACGCTTTCGCCTTGAAAATCTATTGTTATTCCATGTATAATAGCTAGGAATTCAATATATAAAAGGGTTTTTGCAAATTCATCTGTTTTACAAAGATCAAAAAATCCAGTAAGAGCAGTTTTCCGTGAATTGTTAATAATATCGTGAATGTTTTCAGAAGTAAAATAAACACGTTGATTATTTTCTAAATTAACAGCTAAGTGTATAACGACTAGAAATCGCTCATGAATTGAAAAATAAAAAAATGGCCAAGTAGCTTCTCAAGTACATATATATGGCCCATTAAGATATTTTTGCAACTCATTAATTTGATTTTGAACGAAAAATGTGGTTTGTTCCGAACCTTTAATAATATATTTACAGATGTATTTTATAGGTTTTACTGAATTACAATAGTCAACATTTATATGAGCATTGAAATAGAGCGATAAGTACGGAGAATATGGAACAATCCACCTGTTGTCAATATCAATCAAGTTTTCTCTTCAGGACTTCTTCGACGGTAAGTTGGGTAAACCATCGTCACCGGTTTGTGTATCTGAAATAAAAGCTCTAGGATATCTTTTGGAACATTGACCGTTGTTCATGCAAACTGAAGAACTATCGAGCTAGCCACATGGGCCATGTCATATTTTTACAAACTATTTCATGCAATAAAGGATCTTGATCTTTATCTGGTAATTCCGCAGATATAAATTTCTTCAATTTTTATGAATTTATGCAGTTTTTGAGTTCATTTTATTATTTAATCAAAAATTTTTAATTTATCTAACTCTTCACACCATAATGACATTAATTTCAAACAATTTAAGACCAATTACATCAAAATTGATCAATCGATTGGACCTGTAGGTTACGCCAAACTTCAAAATTTCATGTTTTCCAGAAAACAGCTTTACAGTTGCTAGAATTGTACATCAAAATGATCTCTTTTCTTCTTAAAAACTTCTTCTTCTGAAATATAGTAAATATATTAATTATGTCAGTATAATTTAAATTATTGAATAAATAACATACCTTGAGTTCCCTGTTGATGAGTCGAATATCAGAGCATGAAAAACTTCAATCATTCCTGTCCTATTTAATAATAATAAGTCTTTATTTTACCATTAAGTTTACATTATTTTTGTACATTACTTAAATTAATTTGATTTAATTCATTCCTGTCCTATTTATATATTTATAAATATTGTGAAACAGCTGTTGCTACAACATTACACAAAATTCTCTACATCTCTTGATCTCTGGGTGTAGACACTGGACCTGTAACTAAAAAAAAAGATTATTTTTTACCATGTATTTTTTTTATTTATTATAAATTTATCTTCTCATTCATCGCCAATTCATTCAATGCCTTCACTAAAAATTGTAGTAAATAAACAATTATTATTTCACCTTACTATACTGAAGCTATCCGCAACAATCCAGCATCATTAAATAGAATGATTAGAGACATTTGGGCCATTTGGTATCACAAGGCTTCCACTGATGAATATCCGCAACACCAGTTCTGTTCAATTCGTAGAAACTCGTGGTGCAAATGCCTGCGAGCAGTAATAAAACATACTTCTACAAACAGTTGTCCATAGCAGCAGACCAGTTTATACAAAAATTACATCTATTTCTCTCTTGAAACATTGCCTTGGTGGGTAGACACATAACTCTAACAAGTCTTCTAACAACATTATGTGGAAAATCCGTCCAAAACTATTTTTGAGGGACTTGACTCGTTGAAGTTGGGAGCAAATGTTCTCGAGTAAGTCTCCTTGGTCTTCTTGCCTGCAGAGAATTGGTAAGCATCTTCCGCTGAGTATGAAATAATCTTTCATCATCACTGGTTTGCACCCAACGGATACAAGAATGTCCAGGCATGATTCTGAACTCTTTCATAATTTTCAAAAGACTAGTACGTACAGCATTAAATATTGTAACATCAATATTTACACCAATTTTTAATACATTCAATCCACTAAAAGAAGTTTTTGAAAGAAGCTTCCACACAGAGTAATTAAAACTTTAATTGTTATTTTGGTTATAACTATTTTTTATAAATAAATAGATGAAACTGTAGGCACCAGCCTCACCTCACTGTACACCCAGCGGCACACATACAGGCAAGCAGTACACACATATGTGTAAGCGCTTCTGCGCAAGCGCCGCGCCGCTCTCTCGGCGCTCTCACCGCCTTCGAACAGCATGTCGCTGCTACAACCGCCAGTCTAGTTCCGGCACTCAAGCGATATAGTCGCGCCGCTCATAATAAAGACACACTCACAATTCATCTCTTTGTCTTTCTTTATTTCCCTCAGCTCTCTCCACAGCTCCTGGGAGGCTCACATTCCACACTGGTGACCCCGACGCAGAGCACTTCTGTACTTCAACGTCTTCGTCGACGAGCAGCAGCAGCAGGTGTTTCGACAGTAGTAGAGGTACGCCTTGAACCTACTCTTTCAACCATCGCAGCCGCACTTCTCATCTTCGCCGGCTTCGTCGACGGAAGAGAGAGAGAGAGAGGAAGAGCGAGTAGCTGGGACTCCTGCACCGAGCGGCCTTCGAGCTTCTCCACGTGGTACGCCTCATCGCGGCTTGCCTAGGCGAACCAAGAGGAACATCGACCCAACGAGGTAAAGTGCAGCTCTATTGCGCACTTATAATTTAATTAAAGACCGGCAGAAACTGTGCGAGGTTTCTGGCCTTGTCTCGGGTGGCACCGACGTCATTTTCTGAAAGCCCGCGCGAACTTTTCACGTGTTGAGACGCGGCTTTCTTCTCTTGGCAGTGCGCATTAGACGTTAAAATTCGAACGGTTTTTCGAATTTTGAAAAATATTTTTCTTTTTCGTTTCTTTTGTCGCACTGACATTTTCACGAGACCGGTCTGGCGGTTGCAATCGCGCAATTTTTCTGTGACCACGTGATTAATTTGGAGCAATTCGCTCATTAAATCATTTCTCAAAGTTTTTCTTTGTCTGAAAATTTCAATTCGTCGCATTAAATTCACCGCATCACCTCGTCGTGGAACTTCTGTAATTATTTTAGAAACGCCGCGGAGTGCAAGGAGTCGTACTCCTGGCAACAATATATTTCTTTTTAAATAATAATAATTCTTTTCTCTTTGCTCTCAGACACTTCAATCCTTTTTTTGTATTTCCTTTTTTATCTAAATTATTATACAGTGCCATGGTTTTCTCGCTGTATAAGCTAAGCTAAACGTTGTGCTCGTCGACTTACTCAAGTCATTTACGGCACACGCAAGGCGCGGCTAAAAGCGAGAATATCCAACGACTTTTAATTCTTTTCTAAAATCAATCTTTTTCTGTAAAGTAAATTCCACAGTCATGGAATCAAGCGGCTTTTTCTCGTCGCAAGGTCACGCCAAGTGTTACGCTCGTCGACTTACTGAAGTCATTTACGGCGTACACAAATCAAGACTAAAGACGAGAAAAACCGTTAATTTATAATACTATTCAAAATTTAATTTTATCTCAAAATAAATTCTTTTTGAAGTGTCTGTTAAGTACTCATCAAGTACTTTCAGAGTATATTTTTTAAAACATTTTAATTCACATTATGAATTATGCACAACGGTTTTTCTTCGTCTCTGCGTTGTGCCGAGTGTGCTGCTCGTCGACTTACTAGAGTCATTTACAGCACGCACAAAGCGCAATTTAACAACGAGAAAAACTGTTGATTTTTGAAATTTTCAATTAAAATCCCAAATTCTTTTCTATCATCGCATAAGCGATTTTGCATTTCCAGGAGAAACGATTCAGACCTTTTCAAATATTTATTTCGCGCTTACTAAATTACTCCGACTAGGATATTTACGAGCGAAATTAATCAAGCAAATATTAAGCTTGTCCCAATAATTGAGATATATATTCTCAATAAATAAAACTAATATTATATTTATATATGTAACCATCTTACCCCATTGATGTACTGTTTCAGTTACGATTGAATATTAATTTTTGCAATATATATACCAATACATGCATTTGTGTAACTAGGTGTGTGGAGCTAGAATTTTCCCTTTTCTTTTCTTTCAAGTAAATTCACTTTTATTATTATCAAGACCAAATTTTTTCTTTTCATTTAAATTCCTAGGCTATGTTGTTCAGAGCTTTCCCGTTATCAAGGCGTCTTGCTGTCCATTAACTGTAATCATTTATAGCAGACGCTGTGAGAAGCGCGAACACCGAGAACACATTGTTCCTCCTTAAATTTTTACGGCCAAGTAACATAGGTTCCACGCACCTAATACACATTTTTGTAACGGGAGAATTTTTCCTAGTCAAAGTTGACTAATCAGAACAAACCTCTGGGTGTGAGGGAAATTTTGAACGTTTTGCTTGTCGATCTACTGAGATCATTTACATCCAATCGTCAGGTTTCTACCAAGCATACGGATTGATGCGAAAAATCGCATATTCATGGCTTCTTCTTTATCAGAGGGAATCTCTGGTGCAATGCTCGACGACTTGCAGTAGTCATTTTCAAGATTCATGCTAATATAGCATTAAATAGAAGAATTCTTCCTCATTTTATTTTACTTTTAAATTAATATAAGTAGCATAAGTGACTCTCCCCAGCGATTGCTCTGTATAGGTTAAATTTAGTTTTATATATCCCCTTGCGTATTTTCGTTCGCGTTGCCTTTTTTCGCGTTAAATTAACGTTACTACTTGCAAATAAAATGGATACTGCATCCAATAAAAATTCAGCCACCAATATTACCGGTAGCACAGTTGCTGGTAGCGAGGTGGATTCAAGCGAGGGAGGTGCTGCGGGCGATTCGGCAAACTCCGCGCTGGAAATTTTATCCATAGATAGTATCATAGATACCGCGGAAAATGCTACAAACAAAGAACTCAACCCTGGCGCACAAAAGTTGCAAGGCGCGTTTAAAAGAAAACATACACACAAGTATGATGTGAACAGACCCTTGTCGGACCCACAATCAATAACAGACTTATCATCCATGATACCCAAATCTCATTATGATAAAATGGAAAAAACATTATTAGAAAACATTAAACTCCAACAAAAAATTCATGAAAATCAATTACGCCAATTGAATTTGGAAATAGAAAATTTAAAACTCTCATTTCGACATTCACAATCCAATTCAAATATAAATTCAGTTAACCTTCCCAAACAAAATATAATAACTTCAACACCCAGTATTTTTCCGACCAATACACGATGCGCACACAGTAAATTCAAACACAACAAGCTCGTCGGCTTCGAATATCGGCAACGTTCCGCGACTTTCACAACAAATAAATTTTAAACTTATACAAATGCCCTTCTGGCAGCACAATATTAATATTTGCACAGATAATATTAAATTCATAAATATAATGCCGAACTTAAGCCAAAACATTATTACGGACATTGCCGACGATATCAAGGAACTTACGCCTAACAATCGTTACAAGGAGCTTAAGAATATTTTAATTAATAAATACAAGCAATCGGATGACGTCAAATTACAGAGGCTCTTTCGAGGTTGCCAAATGGGCACTCGAAAACCTTCTGTATACCTTCGCGAGCTGATCGACTTAGCGGGAGAGCAGATGCCGAGCGCACTTATTTTAAAAGCATGGAAGGTTAATTTACCTCTAAACATTCGCGTTTTTATTACAAATGACATTTCACCAGCTAATGAGCGCGCAACTGTCGCATGCGCAGACCAGGTGCATGCTAGTCTATTTGATGCAAACTCACCTATCTGCGAAATTAAGGCGACAGACTCACAATTGCACTCGGAGACGAACACAAGAATGGACGCTTTTTATAAAAAAGTATTTCGTCCCAGTGATCGCTCTCCCCCTGTTAAACATCGCGAACGTTCCAAATCGCTCAATCGCGAGCGTGGCAAGAGTAAGGAACGTAAGACATTCTGTTTCAGTACGACGCGAAATACGGAACTAAAGCTCACAAGTGTGTCAAACATTGTGATTGGGTCAATTTGACCAAAAACGGGGACCAAAAGCAAAACAAAAATTCTTATAACTCGCGCGGCAACAATGCTAATAAAAAAACAGCGTTAAACTAACAACCCGACACATCACGGAGACACATGTGACCGGGGCTAAATCCGTACGTCTCCACATTAGAGACTTAAACTCTAACGAAATATTTTTAATTGAATCGGGCGCGGAAATTACCGTAGTACCAAAACCCAAAAATTTAAACGAGCGAAAAATTAATATGAAATTACATGCGGCCAATGACACTACTATAAACACTTACGGAACTATCTGCAAGAAACTTAACTTCGGTTTTAAACAAGAGCTGCTCTGGACTTTTATAGAAGCAGACGTACCGTACTCCATACTTGGAGGTGATGCTCTTAAACATTTTCGTCTTTTACCCGATCTACATAATAAAGGATTGATCAATTCTAGAACAAAAGAAACTGTACCGGGTATCAGACAGACAGCTCTTAATTTACGCATATCCCTAATCAATCCCAAACACAAATACGCGCATATCCTAGCAAAATACCCGACGGTGATAGGCATCAATAAGTCCAACACACTCAGAAACAGAGGAGTATATCATCACATCAAGACATGGGGCCCTCCTTGCGCCCAGAGGCCGCAACGACTACCTCCTGACAAATTAAAAATTGCAAACGTGAGTTCGAGAAATGGTGCAAATATGGTATTTGTAGGCCCTCCAAAAGCCCATGGGCTATTCCAATACACATGGTGTTAAAGAAGAACGGGGAGTGGAGAATTTGCGGTGATTACAGAAAGTTTAACGCGGAAACGGTACCGGACAGGTACCCAATTCACAACTTGCATGATTTCTCCAGCAACTTGCATGGCAAAAAGATTTTCTCCGCCCTCGACTTGGAGAGAGCCTTTCTGCAAATACCAATTTTTCCGGAAGATATTCCGAAGACTGCAGTCATAACACTATTTGGTCTCTATGAATTTCTAGTAATGACCTTCGGATTCAGAAACGCGTCGCAAACCTTTCAAAGATACGTCAATATGGCACTCGGGGAC
>UELU01105877.1:2090-18027 GCA_900490025.1 Megastigmus dorsalis
GATTCAATCTGTGCAAGTGGACTCTCGTGCTTATGACTTAGTCAGTAGTTTCCCGCCAACAAGAGAGAATTACCAAAAAGTTATTGAAAGTCTGAAAAATAGATTTGGTAAAGACGAACTGCAAGTGGAAGTCCACGTAAGGGAACTGCTGAGCTTAGTTTTGAATAATGCTATAAAAGGAAAGGAAAAGTTTACGTTCGCTAGCTTGTATGACAAGCTTGAGACCCATATGCGAGTACTTGAGACTCTCGGCGTCACCTCAGACAAATGCGCGGCCATGTTGTTCCCGCTCGTGGAGTCATCGGTTCCTGAAGAAATTTTGCGGGCGTGGCAACGGTCTACGACGGCAGGTGGCGCCAGAGATTCTAAAGAGCGCCTAACCAAGCTTATGGAGTTCTTGTGAACTGAGGTTGAAAGTGAAGAGCATATACGCATGGCCGTAGAAGGGTTTTCTATTAACTGTGACAGTGAAAAGACTAAGCGAGTTAAAACAAAAAATGTGCATGCTTCTGATGTACCGACTGCAATGGAACTGTTGATCAAAACAGAAAATGTTACTGAATGTGTATTCTGTAAAAACAGTGGTCATCAAAGCCAAGATTGCTACAAAGCTAAGAAGCTCTCACTTAATGAACGGCGTAGTGCTGTAAAAGATGCTAGTTGTTGTTTTAACTGCTTAAGATACGGCCATAGCTATAAGAAATGTAAAGTCAAGTTGAAATGTGCATGGTGCGGAAAAAGACATGTATTAATTATGTGTCCTGAGAACTGAAAAGGTGAAGTAGGTATCGGTAATGCAGAAAACGCAAACTCATCAGATAAGTGTAGTACTGAAGAACATAACCTTGCGAGTTTTATTGACATACCTAGCGCATACCTACAGACACTACATGTTAAGATGACTAATGGACAGAAAGAGTGTACAGTGCGAGCGCTTATAGATAGTGGTTCACAGCGTTCATATATTACCCATAGAATCGCTTCCAAAATGAATTATGTGCCAATCGATTCATGTGAACTAACTCATTCACTGTTCGGAGGTATCAAATCTCCATTGCAAAGTCATAATGTGTATGTGGTTCATTTAAAAAGTATAAAGGGTAGTTACGCGTGCAATTTTAAGGTTATGGACCAAAAAGTCATATGTGAAGGTCTGTCCGGTGTAAAATCTGTCGAGGGTTTGAATGAACTCAGGTCAAATAAAATTGTATTGTCAGACAATGCAAACGGCAATGAACCAATCGATCTTCTTATTGGAGCGGACGTCGCCGGAAAGCTGTATACGTGTCGTCAACATAACCTTAAAAGTGAACTGACCGCTATTAACATGCTGGCATTGGAAGAAGCAAATGTTAGTGACATATGGCGATTGGATATATTGGGTATAGAAGATCCGCTGAGACGAGAAAACAAACTGGAACGTCAAGCCGACGTCAAAAGAAGATTTATGGAAACTACTTGTTTAAATAGCGAAGGAAGATATGAAGTCAAGCTTCCTTGGATATCAGATCACCCGCCCATTTCTTCTAATAAAAGTTTATCTGCTAAAAGACTAGAAAACACTGTGAATGGTTTATACAAGAGTCAAATTTTTAATGATTATATTGAAGTTTTTCGTGAATGGGAACGAGACGATATCATTTAAAAAGTACCTGTTGCTGAATTGAGTAATTTCTCACACTATTTGCCACATCTTCCCGTCGTGAAAATTAATTGCAGTTCAACCAAGATTCGACCAGTTTTTGATGCATCGGCACGAGAAAAGCACTTCCCCTCACTGAATCAATGTTTAGAAGCTGGACATAACCTAATTGAGCTGATGCCATCGATTTTATTAAGATTTCGTGAAAATGAAATTGGAGCTACTGCAGATATAAAAAAAGCTTTCCTGCAAATAGCCATAGCCCCTGAGGAACGCGATTATTTGCGTTTTCTGTGGAAACGTGAAGGGGAAGTCTTATCTTTCCGTCATAAAAGAGTCGTTTTTGGGGTCACGTGCAGTCCCTTTTTGCTCGGTGCTGTAATTGAGCTGCATTTAAATAATGTTTTAAAAGGTCTTATTGATGTTTCAGCTAGCCAGAGTACCATACAAAAGATGAAAGACTGTTTCTATTCGGACAATTGTGTTACCAGTGTTAGTTCCAAGGAAGAGCTGCAGAAATTCATGGATGAGTCAACACGAGTAATGAAATCAGCTGGTTTTGAATTAAGACGTTGGGAGCACTCTGGAGATCAATATTTAGGAGAAACAACTGTATTGGGCCGTGTATGGGAAATAAGAGATGATACCTTGGCTGTATATTTATCGTTTTTGAAGAGCTTCCAGTCCAATCACCTTACAAAGAGAATAATGTTGTCTGCTGCACAGTGGGTATTTGACCCTATTGGTTTTACGTGCTCGGTGATGCTGTACCCAAAGCTTTTACTTCATCAGACTTTGAAGGAAAATATAAATTGGAATGAAGAGCTTGACATTGATATCCGAAAAAAGTTTTTAAAATGGCTTACTAATTTAACTGTTCTTGAAAATGTGAAAATATTTAGAAAAATCGGTTCCATTTGTGACGGCCCGATTGTACACGCACACGTGTATGTGCATAGCGGGCCAAGTCACTCTCCAACGCGAGTCCGGTTGCCATGACAACTGCCTTGGCGAGCAAAGGATCGCCGAAAGTATTTTTAGCGCACAGACGCGCCTCGCATCGGAATGTCTAAATAGGAGGTTCGAGAGGTACTAATGTTAGGGAGCGACCTATAACATTGGTATCCTTTAAGCACGTTTTATTGCCTTGGAGCGCCAAGTGCAATAGAACGTCATCTGCTTTAGGTTCGGCCCGTTTTCTCAGTTTCTAGTCGTTTCCCAGCGAGGTCAAGGAGCGCCTTGTAACCGTACCGGGAGGGACGACTAGATCATTTAGCCAGGGCTCTGTCAGGGGCGCCTGACCCAGAGCCTTAGCTTAGAGAATGCATGGCTGGGAACGGGTGGGGGGCAGCCGCTGGGTTCGGCGTAACTTGGTTATCTTCCACAGGAGCGCCTGCTGGAAGATCCCCAGGATACCCTGTTCGGTAGCAACGAGCGTGAAAGAGCTCCTTCTAGCTCGGTGCTTCGAGCGGTACTGCCGAGAAGAGCGCGAGCGCGCGCTTAAAATGCGTATCTGTTCTTCTTCTTTGTCTCCGGTTGTTTCGATGGTCCTGATAAATTCTTTCGAGTCTAATCGAGCGTTAGCGGTTGTGGCTATCTGGGCGGCCAAATCTTCGTCGCTGCAATCTTGCTCGTCCTTAGTTTTGTCGAGATCCTCGTCGTAGTCAGCGGGGTCTGGAGGCTTGTCGATGTAATCTATCGGGTGCTCGCGGACGTAAGCGACGAGTCTGCGGCGCAGCTGATCCACAGTTCCTTCCGAGTCGAGGCGGAGCGCGTTTAACTCGTTTTTCACTTGATTTTTTGATAAGCGGTATACCCAAGATACCCCCATTGAATGGTCGCGTGTTTCGTTTAAAACGGGCGGGACAACGTGTGTTCGCGTGGTCGCGTTATATCTAAAAAATGCTTTCCGATCTTGTCCATTTGATAGGAGAGATATTCGATAGCTTCGCCGTAAGCACGGAAGGTTTTGTTCATTTTTCTATTTAAATTTGCATACGATTCAGCGTTATCATTACTATAATTATTGGCTCGCGCTAGATCGTATTCTAACGTACAAATACGTGCCGCCAAATCCAAATTGTTTCGTACCAGACCGTCGCACGTTTTTCTAAGTATACAGATTTCTTGCGCCTGTCGTTGTCGGCTAAATGCCGTTCTATGTTGCCTACAAGCCATTGGGCAGTCGGAAGTCGCGGCATAGTAGCTAATCGCGAACTGATAGAGCGAACGACGAGGCACTTTGTTTTATTCGTTTCGTCCCTGTTCGGGCGCCATGTAACGTTCTGTTTAACCCCTCCGCCGGATGCTTGAGAGCTTTATGGTTGATCAGGATTCTTTTGGGAGGGAGGATCGATTCGGGTTTTTAGACACTAGAAATAAATCAAACGTATTTGAATGTAAAATAATAGTGGAATCGTATATTCTTGGTTATATTTTACAAAGTTCCATTATTGACTGCCACGTCTGTAAACACAATACAAACAAAATGCCTCCACGCTAGCTACTATAAGTAAATGCAATATCCTTGTACATGTATCCAAACGTGTAGCGTAGAAGCAAACGTCGGCCTCGCGCAAACCACACCGGCAGAAGGAAACAAAATAAAATCCTTTCAAGATCGCGAAATGACCCTGTTTGAAAACGTCGGCGGCCCTACTCCGCTAATTACACACACAATAAAATTAAAACCATATACGGACGCGATTAAACAACGACACCGCCCGAAAAACCCGGCCATGCAAAAATTAATCGAAGAAGAGATGGACCGAATGTTAAAAGACGGAGTAATTCGCCCCTCGTCGAGCCCTTGGAGCTCACCAATCGTAATAGTAAAAAAAAGGACGGAAAGCCACGCTTTTGCGTTGATTTTCGACGTATTAACGAGGTAACAGAGAAAGACGCGTATCCTCTACCTCAAGTAAACGCGACTTTAGATAAACTGAAAGGTGCCCGTTATTTATTGACGATCGATTTAAAAAACGAATATTGGCAAGTCCCTCTCGATAAAAATAGCTGCCCTATCACAGCTTTTACTATCCCCGGTCGCGGGCTATTTGAATTTACCGTAATGCCTTTCGGGCTCCATGCATCAAGCAGCACGTTTCAAAGACTGCTGGATCGAGTCATTTCACCCGAACTCGCTCCATATGCGTTCGCCTATTTAGATGACATAGTCATCGCTACCCCCAAGCTCGAGAAACATTTAAAAATCCTCGAGGAAGTGTTTCACCGCCTACGAGAAGCACGTTTAAAACCGAATGTCGAAAAGTGTCATTTCGTTCGCCGCAGTCTGACATATCTCGGGCACGTAGTCGATCAAGACGGCCTTCGAACAGACCCCGATAAAGTCGCCGCGATCGCACGCCTCGAACGCCCTAAAAACATAAAAGAAATGCGACGATTTTTGGGTTTATTATCGCCGCTTCGTCAAAGATGTGTCGCGTATAATCGCACCTTTAACTATGCTATTAAAAAAAAAACAAAACTGGCTATGGCAAGACGCGCAACAAAACGCGTTCGAAAAACTGAAAAACGCATTAACCAAATCACCGATTCTCGCATGCCCCGATTGGAATAAAGAATATATCTTGCAACCCGACGCGAGCAAGGAGGGTTTAGGAGCCGTCCTGACTTAGAAACACGGCGAAGATGAGCGGGTGATCGCGTACGCCAGCCGTACAATTAACAAAGCCGAAAAAAACTATTTAGTCACCGAACTCGAGTGTCTAGCCGTGCGATGGGGGATCTGGAAAATGCGCGATTATCTCGAGGGATATCGTTTCACAGTCCTCACTGACCATCAAGCTTTGAAGTGGCTACACCAGATAGATAATCCACCAGGCCGCCTGGCACGATGGGCGCTCGAGTTAAGCCAATGGGATTTCGAAATAAAATACCGGAAAGGCGCGAAAAATACCGTAACTGACACGCTTTCCAGACAACCGCTCGAAATCGCCGCGATTTCCCGGATTTTCAATTGTCCCTGGTATAATGACACGTATAGAAATGTCGAGAAATATCCGGACAAAAATCCCGATTTTTGTATACGCGACGGAAGACTTTTTCGCCGTATACTGCACACCCTTGACTTCAAAGAAAGCGAGCCCGGATCCGAATGGAAGATATGTGTACCAAAAGAAGAAAGACCGCGCGTACTTAAAGAAGCGCACGGCGACGCGACCGCCGGACAGATGCACGCGACGTACGCTGAGCAGCCCTGGGAAATGGTCTCGATCGACTTGATCGGGCCCCTCCCACGCTCCAGCTCCAATCACATATGGCTCCTGGTCATGCAAGACCGTCTGACCAAGTGGATAGAGCTAGAAGCCCTACGCAAGGCCACGGGCGCCGCGATAACCGAATCGACGAAAAATTGCGTAATGTTACGGCACGGATGCCCTCGCCAAATAATCAGCGATAACGGCCGGTAATTTACCTCTACCAAGTTAAGATCGCGAAATATTCCTATTCAACGAATAAATTTTTCCGGAGAGGGGGAAACTAAATACAATAGCGCGATGACTTATATAAAGGGCCGTGGAATCGATTACGCTATCAGTAATACTTCCAAATCAAAATGGATTTCGAATTTTCGGATTTGCTCCGCGAGGCCGACGACGCCGCGAAAATGTTCGAGGATCTGCTCGGAGCCGCGACGCCCGAATACGACCCGGAGGACGATTTCATGCCGGAATACGAACCGAAGTCGATAGGTACTACGGAATCTTTTCCCGAAAACCTATTCGAGGAGTTAATGGCGCTGGATGTGCCGCAGATACTCAGGGCATCACCATCCGCGTCGAGTGCGCCGTCGAGACGCCTGCGCCGATCAGCACCGGTACCGCGCCACGTCCCGAAGCCAAGGCTGGACGACGTCACGGAAGCGGCGGTGCGTAAACCGATACGACCGCGAAGAATGGGGTCGAGCAAAACCCCCGCCACGGAAAGAACTGATAATGACCTCGGTTTGCAGTCGCTCGGCTCGGAACCTCGACCGATGGCACGACGTCACAAGTCGAATAATCCATGGATTACGCTGCAACATCGCCACCAACTGACGGCGCCGGCCCCGGCAACCCGACGTAACCAAGACGTGGCGACTCCATCGATACCGCCGCTCCCCGCAGGACCACCACCATCACCGCCACCGCCGCCCACATCAACGCCAGCAGACTCGCCAGCGCCCACGACGATAGCCGATCGACCGAGCCCGCCAACAGCACGCAACGAGGACCCCAAAGTGCAGGTCACACTACCGGACGGGACGACGGTATCCATGCCATTAGGAGCCCGCCGGACCAGGGTATGGATAGGGGAGGTGAAATGGGCAATCCTGCTCGACCCCCGCACCGGAGTTTTGCGCAACGCGCATGTAGTTCGGCGAGGTACCAGCGGACATTTTAATTTTAGTATCGCGGATTTTTTTTGTCCTGTAACTTTATAGTTTTTTTTTCTCTTTCTTCATATATTTCGTTTACTTTTCTTTGCGTTTAAGAGTGAAACTCCGTATAGTTTTACTCTCTTAAGTAAGAGGGGCATGTGACGGCCCGATTGTACACGCACACGCGTACGTGCGTAGCAGGCCAAGTCACTCTCCAACGCGAGGCCGGTTGCCATGACAACCGCCTTGGTGAGCAAAGAATCGCCGAAAGTATTTAAGCGCGCGCTCACGCTCTTCTCGGCAGTACCGCTCGGAGCACCGAGCTAGAAGGAGCTTCTTCACGCTCGTTGCTACCGTACGGTGTATCCTGGGGATCTTTCAGCAGGCGCTCCTGTAGAAGATAACCAAGTTACGCCGAACCCAGCGGCCGCCCCCCACCCGTTCCCTACCACGCATTCTCTAAGCTAAGGCTCTGGATCAGGCGCCCCTGACAGAGCCCTGGCTAAAACAATCTCGCTGGGAAACGACTAGAAACTGAGAAAACGGGCCGATCCTAAAGCAGATGACGTTCTATTGCACTTGGCGCTCCAAGGCAATAAAATGTGCTTAAAGGATACCAATGTTATAGGGCGCTCCCTAACATTAGTACCTCTCGAACCTCCTATTTAGACAATCCGATACGAGGCGCGTCTGTGCGCTGAAAATACGCGTTTACATATATGACACGGTTAGGCGGTAATATTGCATTTATTTATAGTAGCTAACGTGGAGGCATTTTGTTTGTCTTTTGTTTACAGACGTGGCAGTCAATAATGGAACTTTGTAAGATTTAACCAAGAATATACGATCCCACTATTTTTTTACATTCAAATACGTTTGATTTATTTCTAGTGTCTAAAAACCCGAATCGATCCTCCCTCCCAAAAGAATCCTGGTCAACCATAAAGATTTCAAGCATCCCGGGGGGGGGGGGGTTAAACAGAACGTTACACATTAATAAAACAAGCAATATAAGCTTTCACGTTTTTTCAGACGCAAGTTGCTTAGCCTACGCTGCAGCAATATTCATTCGAGTGGAAAATGAAGGTAGTGT
Source organism: Megastigmus dorsalis (assembly GCA_900490025.1). Lineage (NCBI taxonomy): Eukaryota > Metazoa > Arthropoda > Insecta > Hymenoptera > Megastigmidae > Megastigmus > Megastigmus dorsalis. The sequence goes on from UELU01105877.1 coordinate 10,209, forward strand.
GGAGGTACAATTGATAGGTACCAAAACTCGCGTTGCTCCAGCCAAAAGCGTAACTATTCCACGACTCGAATTATTGGCTGCCACGATAGCTGCTCGCTTGGCAAATTCGTTAGTGAAAGCCATGAAATATGATGACTCTGAAGTTGTGTATTGGTCGGATTCGACAACTGTAATATAGTGGATCAATAGGGATGCGCAATGATCGACCTTTGTATGGAATCGCGTGCAAGAAATCAAGATGCTGACTAGTGCATCTACTTAGCGTCATGTTCCAGGCACATTGAATCCAGCTGATTTGCCTTCACGTGGCTGCAGTTCCAAGCAGTTGTCAGCTTCTAGATGGTGAGAGGGACCGGAATGGCTGAAGTCTCCTAGAAGCGCATAGCCCATGGGTGAAATGCAAATCGACGAAGAAGCGGTTAATGTCGAAATGAAAAAGGCGCCCATTGTAACGACCACTTTACTTAGTAAACCGCGTATTATCAAATCTGACGCGTATTTAAAGTACTTTTCTAGTTATAGTAAAATTGTTAAAATAGTAGTATGGATGAATAGATTTTTTGTAAATTCACGCACTAAGGAAAAAGAAAAACGATGCTTGGCGAAATATGTTAATAGTAAAGAACTTAATACTGCCGAAATAATGTTATTAGCATTAGTTCAAGGAGAGATGTTTGTAGACGAGAAAGATGATAAATTAAAATCGTTAAATGTTCTTAAGGATAAACACTGATTATTAAGATTAAAAACGAAAACTTTTTATCGCGATGATGATCAATATTTTCGTTGCCCAATAATAGTAGATTCGTCGCATCCTATTGTACAGTTAATTGTCGAAGAAGAACATTGTAATTTAGGGCATGCTAAAAAAATTTTGGATTTTTTCGGCGCGACGTAAAATTAGATCGGTTATATCGAAGTGCGTTACATGCAAACGCTACGAAGTCAAGCGTATGGAAGCGGTGTCAGTACCATTGTTGGTAGAGCGTGTTCGAGATGCTACGGTTTTTGAGATTATTGGGGTAGATTTAGCTGGTCCGTTGTTCTTGCGAAATAATCAAAAAGCCTATGTATGTATATTTACCTGTGCTGTGTTTAGAGCAGTTCATTTTGAACTTTTGTCGTCATTATCGACGCCTGAATTCCTTAAAGGATTTTGTAGATTTATCGCGCGTAGAGGTAGATCAGCAATTGTGCTTAGTGATAATGGCACCAATTTCATAAGCGCCGAAAACGAGCTTGCTAAATTGAACCGGGAAATAATCGCTAAGCACAGTGCTGCTAAACGCATAGAATGGCGTTTTAATCCCCCTTCGGTGGCCTGGTGGGGCGGTTGGTGGGAGTACATTGTTCGGCTCATAAAGCATTTACTGCGTAGAATTTTGTCAAAGTCTTCTGTTAATTATGAGTATATGCTTACGATTCTTTGTGACTGCGAAGCGACTATCAATGCACGTCCACTTACCTACATTTTGTTCGATTCTAATGATCTGTATGCTTTAATGCCTAATATGTTTTTACAGGAGATACGCGAAATAGGTGTGCCGGATTTAGGTATCGTGGCTAATGTCGATTTCGCGAAAAATCCAGGCATTGTCAAAAATTAAAGGACGACTTACGACAGAGGTTTCGATCAAAATACTTAGGGCAGCTCGTTGGCCATGAGGATAAAAAAAGGATCGATTGGCCGTTGGAGCATATTGTATCGGTGTTCCCTGGACGAGATGGTCACGCACACGTGTATCGCGTGAAAACTCAGAGCGGCGAGCTAACTAGGCCTGTACAGCGCTTGTACCCCCTAGAAGTAGATCAACCAATAGTTAAAGAAGCAAATGACTTTGCGAATGATGTTGTAAGTGATAAAATCACTCCGATACCCGAAAAATATGATGCAATGATCAAAAATGAAAAATCAGTTAGACGTTCGAATAACATTAACATTCCTACCCAATATGTTACGCGCAGCGGTCGTGTGGTAGCTAAAAATCGTAAGTATGATTGTTAAGGGCATGTGCGACCCTCGAAAAGATTCCTACCTTACCGGTAGTGTCCGTAATTTCGTAATGAACAAAATATATAAAGATAGCTATTAATTTTCGGAAAAAACGCTCTGTTACGACCTCAGAAATGATGTAAGCATTATGTCATTGCAGTTTCATAAAATTCCATGCAGGATTCCCGGAGATTTTCTTCCTCGAAATTTTTGATCTTATCTATTTTGTTCAATACGAAATTACGGACACTACCGGTAAGGTAGGAATCTTTCCGAGGGTCGCACATCCCCTTAAAGGTTCTTTCCAAATGTAATTGAGCATACTGCACTGCTCAAGGTGGGAGAATGTTGGAAGCGAACATTGTCAGTTTGGTAATCGACCAATCGGTGGCGTTGGCGACAGTAGGAGGGCTAATTTTTTGTCGAGGCTCGCGCTCTAGCAAGCGGGCGCTAAGACGGTTACTTACTTGCGCTCAGACCGTTCAAGTGTGAACATGCATATTCTGTTGTACTTGTAATTTGATATTCAGAATATATTATTATATCCTAACTGTGCATCGATTCACTTATTATACCTTATTACACTGAATCTGTTCTGTCCACCACGTGCATTAAGAATCTGATTTTCAACAGTCATTATTTTTACTTTTTTGGTGACGTAAAATATTTGGTCCCATCGAATACCAAAGCAAGCACGTTCGTTAAATTAAAAAGTTATTTCACAAAAATAGAAGTATGATCACAAATTAATTCTTCCCTTGAGATACTTTTTACTCCAAAGTATATGGGCAAGACATCTTTTTCAAATGAATTAATTACCGATTCGCAAAAATCTGAGAGTTTTATTTCGTTATCTATTCCAAAAATAGACGAAATAAAGTTATTCGATGATCCAGTCCGTAGTTTGAATAAAAATATTACCAAAGCTTGTGTAAGGTCCCTAGAATGTGATGATCTCATGGAAACTAACAATTTACTCAACTCTTGCAATTGATTATGAGAGACTTGTAAAAGAAAATAATTGTTTCTCGTTAAGCTCTGATGATTTAATTTTATCTAAGAATGTTTGTGACGTTAAGTCTGATATTTCATATAGAAATAAACATATTTCATCTGCAGTTAAAAAACTTGTGTTACAGTATACTTGTATTAATTTTAATTCATCTTGAAAAAATCGTTTTTTGATTAGATGTTTAGAATAAACGCGATTGCTATTTGGAATAAAAATTTTCAATTCATTGAAACATTGTAATCTTGCATTCAATGGCACAAGAATCAAATTATTTGTGTCTTTACAGACACAATACACGCTATGAGTGGCGAAAGGTCTTTTAAGGGGTAGCTCAACAGTAGGTTTTATTTCTTTAGGAATGTTTAATTTTACCTCGTAAACACTTCCCGAACTCTGTGAGCTAGGTACTTCCTGAGAACTCATTGGCTGACTTTGATCACAACTTGATGGTTGCTCATCAACTTTAGATTTTTTTGCGCCAAAAAAAACAAGTCTTCTACATTCATCACAAAGTTTAGATCCAACACTGACATTATCTATATTTAATTGCTCAAGAACAGCTTCAACTTCACTCTCTAAATTAATAATCTTTATTTGTGTGGCTGTCTTACTCAGATTTTTTTTGGAGCAATTGCAACAGTGGTCAGTTTCACCAAAATTATCCATATTTTATGCAAAAACTGAAATGAAAAAAGTGTAAGATTTATTATGGGATTATACATATTATTAAAAAATTCATTGGTAATTTTGAAAGAAAAAGGTAAAAAAATCTATTTAAGAGCCATCTTTGGTAAATATTTTAAGCATTTATATAAGATCTATGTCTACAAAAGAAATCACAGAATTGACATAGATGTTATTGTAAAAAAATGGATGAGTGGATTTACCGCATAAAAAGAAAAAAATTTTAATGTAGTCAGACAAGCTACATGAATTTTGCAAGATCTGGTGCAGGTATTTATTAACCTGTTTATTTTATTCATTTTGGCATTTTTAATAACACAGGTCGACAAAATTTGACAAAAGTCAAAAGCCAGAAAGCAGACCAAACATTTCCGAAGGATTTTGATGCGCTGAATCCGAATCCGAACTCAAAATTGCTCCTGTACGTCAGGTTTTCAAGATATCCTAACCTAAAAGTGCATAAACGCGTTTTTTAGCTGTTTTTGAGGTTATGTAATGGAATAAGAAAAATGTCTACCACAAAAGCTAATATGGAATTTGAAAGTACTAATCTCCCCCTTTCAAACCTACTTGGATTTTTTGGGATATTTTTATTTTTCACCAAAATATTGTAATTTGAAATTTTTTATTTTAGCGTTTTAACCCATTAACGCTAAGGTGTTCAGATTTATACAACGCATTCTCTATTGCTGACGGTACGATATTTTTTCTTCAAAATATTATCTCAGGGGTTTTCGAGGATGCCCTTTCTATTGCCGGTGTCAGTTTTTTGTTATAACCCCTAGAAGATCCAATATGGCGGCCGTCAACAAGACTTTCCTAAAAAATAACTTCCCAAATGTCCACCTGGATATCCACCTGGATATCTAGCTGGAGGTTGTCTCAAAACAGGAGGCGCAGCTGGAATTCCAACTAGAATTCTACCTGGATATCCAGGTGGAATTCCAGCTGGTTATTTACAACTGGGCTAATAAGGCTTTAAAATTAAGAAATAGACATTAAAATGCCTAGAAGTAGATTTAAAAATGAATTTTTCATATTCGATCCATTTTTCTACTTGCTAGACCTGCTTCAAAAAATTCATGCTTATGTACTTTTCAATGGCTCCGGAAGTGTTACAGTACATCAAAAAAATCATTTAATCTTCATGATTTTTTTAACATGTGACGCACCACTTATTTGCTATCTAATATAATTTTATATGAAAGATTAGTTAAAAATATACGAAAAAATTTTTTTTTTAGGAATCTGACCTTCTCTTAATTTTAAGCTATGTAACATTAAAATTTTCAGGAATTTTTTTTAAAGCAGGTTTTGGTGACTAGCTGCTGAAAAAAATACGCTTTATTTCACACATAAAAGTTTATCATCATGAATTTTTTCAAGGTCGTAAGTGACTTAGAAACCGAAAAAAATAAATAAAATCGAAAAAACACGTTTTTGGCCATAACTAACCTAAAAATGGAGCTACGGAGCTAAAATTTTGCACAGAAGCACCATTTTTGAACACCTTCAGTTAAAGCATTTAATGAATAATATTCATGACAAGGTCAATTGCATATGCTTATCCTGCTATGCCCTTTCAATAGAATACTTAATTATATACTGCAAAATGACTCCGTTTTCTAAATTAATATAATGCTCATTAAAAATTGTAACGTTACTACTAATACTGATTATAATAATACAAAACCAAAATTTTTATCCATTAAACTATGTATGTATATATTGTTACTGACTTCGTTCTCTATTTGAAATGCAATCGTTACCAGTAAGTACTTATAGGTGTTAATACGAGACTAATCTGTTACGGAGGTAGCTCTAAGCTCTTGCCGATGCGGTCACTCAACGGTCATTGTACGCGTCAAACGGATGAATGGTCGCAGTTACAGGGAAGTAATACTTGGCTTTATGAACTTTTAGGAGTTGGGAAAAATTTCTAGACTACTTTTTGGTGTTCTTGCATACAGGAAAAGGGGCTTAGAGTATTTTTAGGTATTTTAGTACCTACTGAAGTATCTAATTTTGGGATTATGTGCTAAAAGCATGGGAAAAACGCGAAAAATAACGGTTTTTTCAATTTTTGAGCACGTTCCGGTCAAAATATGATAATTTGAATACGTGCGTTCGAAAGTACGAGAAAAAACACATGAAAAATGATTATTTAGATGTTAGCCAAATATGACCTTCATAGCCTAAAAAAATCATTGAAATTTTCAATAATTTTTTCTGACTCCAATTTTTATCCAAAAAATCTGAAAAAAAATCAGGCTATTTTGTAGCAAAAAATCTGATATCCATGAATTTTTTCAAAATTTTTGGTGCAAACAGTAAAGCAGGAGAAATTATTTTCCAAAAAACACGTTTTTTACGATTGTGGCACTCTATTGCCAACTAGGGGTCTGAAAATTTAGGTGATAGAGCTTCCAAATATGCCCTTTCGAATGGCTAGTCCCCGATAACGATTCACTCTTAGGCAATTTTAACATTGTTAACCCGCTATAGCATTTCATATTTGCTCGGTAATTCGATGACACGCTCTATCCGACGCCGCGCAGACTAAGGGAACCGTAGCTTAATGGGTTGTTTATATAAACAAGTACTTAAGATAAAACTAATTAGTTTTTTTATTTACATAAACAGAAACTGTAGGGTCTTTGTATACAAAGAAGTCACAGACCCGATGCCTCAGAGTTGTACGACCTTTTTTTCATCATAACAGTTGTGACCATCTACTCCATAACAGTTCTTCAACATGGTGCGAGACATTAGGTCAATGGCGGACATTTTGAAAAAAGTTTAGAGTGTCAGTCTAATCTAATCTTAAGTGTTTATTTATATAAACTTACAGTAGCTTAATGGAATGTTTATGTAAACAAGTACTTAAGATAAAACTAATTGATTTTTATTTACATAAACAGTAGCTGTAGGGATTCTGTATGCAAAGAAGTCATAGACCCTCAGAGTTGTACATTTCAGCATAACAGATGCGACTATCTTCAAGTATTTTTCAAAGTAAGTATGTGGTTATGACCTAGATGCCCCAGGCCTTGTTGTGAGAGAGGTCAGTGACCTATATTTGTGAGACCTTTTTTTTTACTACTCCATAACAGACGTTTACTTCGCTAATGTTTTCATCGTATATATATATATATGGTCATCCTAACAAAATGTACATGGAGTGTCACGATCTCATATTCCAAACGCCCTACAATTCCAAATCAGTGCTGATCGAGGAGAAACCAATCTTTCAGCAGCTAATGAAAGAGAAAAATAACGAGGGAGAGACGTCTAGAAGGAGAAAGAGAGAGATTTTCATCAAACCATTGTATACCTGTCTACAGCAAGTGACGTTCGAGAGTTTCAAACAAGTGTCACCGATTACACAGGCCCACAAAAAAAAGTATGTGGTTCTGGGATGGAGACTAACTTTTTCTTATGTATTTTTTCCGCTGAATCCAAATTCGTCAAAAAAAATAGGGGCACCGGGGCAAATTTTTAAGATAACCTCAAAAAACTGTTTCTCGATACATATATATACATATATACATATATATGATATGTACATACATATATATACCAGCAATAGTCGGCCATCATGTTCACGCCCCATTTTCATGGTGATAGATTTCATGTCCTGATGAAATCTTTCACCTTGCTCTTCACAGAAATCTCCAAGGTTCGGAAATTCATCAATGTGGGAATCGAGAAAACAGTTATATATATGTATATAGGTATATATCATATATATGTGTGTATATATATATGACATATATATGTATCGAAACAGTTTTTTGAGATTATCTTAAAAATTTGCCCCGGTACCCCTATTTTTTTAACGAATTCGGATTCAGCGGGAAAAAATACATAAGAAAAGTTAGTCTCCATCCCAGAACCACATACTTTTTTTTGTGGGCCTGTGTAATCGGTGACACTTGTTTGAAACTCTCGAACGTCACTTGCTGTAGACAGGTATACAATGGTTTGAAGAAAATCTCTCTCTTTCTCCTTCTAGACGTCTCTCCCTCGTTATTTTTCTCTTTCATTAGCTGCTGAAAGATTGGTTTCTCCTCGATCAGCACTGATTTGGAATTGTAGGGCGTTTGGAATATGAGATCGTGACACTCCAT
>UELU01105881.1:316-12392 GCA_900490025.1 Megastigmus dorsalis
TGGACTATTTTCCACAAAACCTTGGAGATTATAGCGAAGAACAGGATGAACGATATCAAGGAAAGTGGGATGTTAATATGATGGCATATTTTTGTTGGATGCTGAAAAGAGAAACGAAGACGAGGGGAACAAAAGGAAAGAAAAATCCGCTGTATAGGTCGTTTAAAGACAGCAGAGTTTGCTGCAAACGAAAGAAAGTGCAAGAAAATTGTGTAGCCTTCGATATTGTGACCTTTTTTTTAAAAGACTAATGTTGTAAAATTTGAAAAACTAAAGCTGAGTTTTTGCTTAAAATGCCCTAACGCAGTGATATTCCGACTTCAGTTTGTTTTTTTTTCCGGGCGCAAAAAATAAAGGTCTCTGGAGAGATTTTGGAACCTGAGTCAGATTAAATGCATTGAAATACACAAAAATCATATATGATACACTCACAAAAAAATTCATTACCTGATTAACCCAAGCTTTTCAGTGCAAAGCCTCACAATTTTCAGCAATTTTTCTAGGTTTTCCACCAGATTTTCGAAATTCAAAGAGCGTACAAGTAAAATAAATTTCAGTTTTGGCTTCAGCGCGTCAAAGTACATAAATAATAACATTTGTAGTCATTTTCAGGTACTCTAAGCTTTTTCACCGAACCCCTACCTACTGTAGGCCCCCATAATGATCGATTTTCTGATTTTCTGGGTGGTATTTCTCGATTTAAAAAAAAATGAAGCGATCTGAACCAATTCTGAGCTCGGATTCGGTTTCAGCGCGTCAAAATACATCAGAAATGATAGGTCTAGTCTCTGGGTCTGTTCACTTTTTTTTTGTGTGCCTGTATAATTAAGGCATTAATTATGTTTCTAATATTTGTATAAATAGTGTACATTTATATATCAGTATATATATAGCAAATTCTTTGTCGCTTACGGAATATAAATTAACACCTAAATACGTTAAAAAATGAAACGCCGTAAAAAATATAAATTACATGAAAAATAAAAGCATCATACCAAATCAATTCCCCCATTATTATACTTACACACCAGAAGGGTACTTAATAGGTATAAATATGATACACTATATATACCATACAACGACGAACGACGACCACTATCACTTTAATATAATAGGAGAAGATTTGATACACTATATGTACCATACGGCGACGAACGACGACCACTATCACTTTAATATATTAGGAAATGAAACACTATCAAAATAAAAGCACCATAAAAAATAAATATACCGTAATAAATGAAACACCGTAAAAAGTGTGAACACCATAAAAAATAAAAACCCCAGAAAATAATACACCATAGAAAATGAGAGCACCCTAAAAATACTAACACCGTAAAAAATGAAAGTAACAATAATAATAAAAGCAGCATAACAAATAAGAATAACTTAAAAAATAAAACAGCATAAAAATAAAAGCACCATAAAAAATGAAACAGCATAAAAATAAAAGCACTATAAAAAATGAAACGCCGTAAAAAATATAAATTACATGAAATATAAAAGCACAATGAAAAATCAATTCCCCATTATTATAATTACACACCAGAAGGGTACTTAATAGGTATAGATATGATACACTATATATACCATTCGACGACGAACGACGACCACTATCACTTTAATATATTATGAAATGAAACACTTTAAAAATAAAAGCACCATAAAAAATAATAATACCTTTAGAAATGAAACACCATAAAAAGTGTAAACACCATAAAAAATAAAAACGTTGTAAAATAAAACACCATGGAAAATGAGAGCTACCCTAAAAAATATGTAACGCTAGAGCAAGCGTGCACTTAAGGTGGTGCTTGTGCAGCGTGCTCTACCGCGAGTTTTTACCCACAGCGCAGAAAACTCGCACTGCTGGCATAACGGCGTGTCTCTACCGCGAGTCTCTACCTACAGCGTAGGGACACTCGGACTGTTTTACCTTTCCACGGGATGATGTAGGTAAAAGGAAGGAATGAGATAATTGATTAAATTATAATAATAAATCTTTATTTAACAGCTGTAGGTACAGTCGTTTCTGGATCGGCTCGGTCGGTAATGCATTAACGAGAATCCGCTGTCAGTCGAGGGCTGATCCCTTAACCCGCTCGATACCACCCACCACAGGTATGCCTTTAAGGCCGGGTTTTGGAACTCAAAGAGCTGTAGCAGTACCGATGTATATCGGTGTGATCGGTAGGACAGAGTTCTGTAATGTCGGTATAGGACGGCGGAGGTCCAAGTACGGAGGAGTAGTAGTATTTCTACTTCTCCTATCGGTTGTGTGTGGTGGTTGGTGACGAGCGTTCACATTTAATGAGTTTTATGCATTTAGTGTAAAGATAGAGGGGAACTATGCGCCCTCTGTCTGTGTGTGGCGACTGGAGGTCTTTGGTGGTACTCCACACAGTAAACACAGCCCCATTACATTACATGAAATATAGAAGTACCATCAAAAATCAATACACCATTAATATAATTACACACCAGAAAGGTACTTAATAGGTATAGATATGATACACTATATATACCATACGACGACCAACGACGACCACTATCACTTTAATATAATAGGAGAAGATATGATACACTATATATACCATACGACGATGAACGACGACCACTATCACTGTAATATAATAGGAGATATTTAATACGCAATTTTTGAGACACCTTCTTAGAGGGTTCTTTTACAACTAAAAAGGAGGTTTTAAAAAATTTCGGAAAGATCTTATCCGGCGTATTTTGACCTGTTCTTTCGAATGGTGAGGCTTATTTTTTGCTAAAATACTCTTAAAAAAAATATGGCGTGTTTTTCACGAAAAAAAGTGAAAAAATTTAGAAATTTTCAACTATTATATAAAAAATTTAGAAATTTTAAAAATATTTTAGAATCATGAAAAAAAATTTCCTGTAATATTTGAACATTGATTGCACTTTTTTGCAATATTTTGAATTATTGTCATTGCATTTTCCTTATGAAAAAAATTCATAAAGTAGAAAATTTCCAAATTTTATAACTTTTTTTCGTGAAAAACACGCCATTTTTTGCAGGCGTATTTTAAGAAAAAAATCGGTATCACCATTCGAAAGAACTGCTCAAAATACGTCGGATATGATCTTTTTCAAATTTTTTTAAACCTTTTTTTAGTTGAAAAAAAGCCTTGAAAAAGTTGTTGAAAATTCTGGGTCTTGGTCGTTAATGGGTTAATATAATTAAAATGTAAAAAAAATTATTTTAAAAATGAGGCGATTCTCATGCGGGTTTTAGATGAATTTCATTTTGAGTTATATCTTAATGTTAATAAGACCTTATCTGAACTGAATGATTGAACTTTAATATTTAAATTTTTAATTAATAATTTGTATAAGTTAATGGTAATTTTCACATAATCATTTTATTATGCTGTTGATAGATTCCGAACACTGTAATTTATATATAATCCATTATAGACTCTAAGAAAGTAGTGAAATCTATAAAAATTACCTTTAAGAAGGTAAAACTAGTGGCAAGTATGATGTTTCATCCTTTGCAAAAAATAAAATCTCTTTAGTTACTGTATCTATGTAATCTCTTTTTGATAATGTAAAAAGCAAATATATTTTTTCTGCATAATCAATTCTTTATTTCATTTTTTATATTGTCCAAATTGGACCTTAAAAAAGTTATAAAATAGACAGAAATTGCTGTCAAAGCTGCTATTTGTCCCAGTAATGATAATTAGATAAACAATTTCTTATCAGTTTTCAATTTCTTATTGCAAAATTTTGCTAAAAATTGAAATCATTTTAGAAATAGTCATGTATTCTTTTTAGCTTAGCTGCAATCTTAGCGGTTTGTCAGTCATTTTAGTTCTATTATTTTTTTCTCTTTTCAATTTTGTACAATATTTTTTATCTTAAAATGACTATGAACATACTTGGCTGCACGGCGTCAGGCAGTTTAATGATGAGCTTACACTAGTTCTAAGTACTATAACGGGCAGCGGATTTTCAAGGACTAGCCGTTGGAGAATAGTAGTAGATCCCTGTAATGTCGGCAAGGAGTTGTCATTAGGATCTGATGCCGAGTCGTGGCCAGTGCGGTAATGGCCCAGCGGTTAGGGCGCTCGCCTCGTACTCTTGACGTCGGGGGTTCGACTCCCGAGCACGCGTATTTTTATTCTCCTAAATCTTAAATCCTACCCCGTTACATGGCGCCCAACTGAACGACCCACGATACAGATCGTGGTCTCGTGTATTGAACGATGTCCTGCTCCATCGTTCAAGGAATCCGTTTGGACAAGGGGTCCTCAGTTTTCAGAGATTTTCCCACTACCTTCTTCCTGTAAACATGCACCAAAGCCTCTGAGTCGTGGTGTGTGTAGCTGACTGGGTGTCGGTACACGGAGACACACGACCAGGCGCCGACTGCCTCTGAGTCACATGTATGGAAATGATATCCCTATAGAGAAGGCTATGCGCTCGTTGGTATCATGCGCGTGTAAGGCTGAGTTCGTCATAGGGAAGCACTGTTTCTCTTCGGCAGTGTGCATAAAGACACGTGACGCAGACAACAGAGCATCGGCGTGAGAGAGCGATAGTCATTAGGAAGGGCTCCCGGTCTTGGTGACCAGGTGTGGAGTCAGAAAAACGTTAGGTGTGCAGAAGGCTTCTTACAGGATAAGTCGCTTCTGGGCGAAGGGTATAACGGGCAGCGGATTTTCAAGGAGCTAGCCGTTGGAGAATAGTAGTAGATCCCTGTAATGTTGGCAAGGAGTTGTCATTAGGATCTGATGCCGAGTTGAGGCCAGTGCGGCCTCGAACTCTCGACGTCGGGGTTTCGACTCCCGAGCACCACGTATTTTTATTCTCCTAAATCCTAAATCCTATCCCGTTACAGTACATTATTTATATTAATAATAAATATTCTTTATATTTTAATTTTAGATAGGCTTACCATCTCTATGCTTAAAAAGCCTTTATTTTAAAAGATATGGACATTTAAATATGCGAAACTTACAGATTTTTTTTTTTAAATATAAAATGCAGCAATTTATAAAAATATTACCGATCGACGAAGCAATTTAAGATCAACCGATGGATATTTTTTTTTTCCAATTATAAATTTGTAACCTGGGATTTCCTTAATGCATTATACGCAGTTGGACGATCCAACTGCCGGTGCGCTCTGAAGTGTGTTGGGTGCAGTTATAAAATCTTGAATCCTCAACGCTGCCGTGTGTCTATGCAAGTGCCCTAATGAATCCCCAACGCAGCCGCGGTCCAGGCGATATAATTTCAATATGGAGCGAGCACATGTTCGTGCACGCTGAAATCCGCAACAGAGGAGTGATAAGTAGTACCTCAGTACAGCTTGCCTCTAGTGCACCTCTTGCACGAAGCTTTTTAAGTGCTTTCTCTTCTTTCTCGCTGCATTATCTTCAGGCTACAAAGTTATCTAGTTGTCTTAAGCCAATGGGATTTTAAAAAAGTTTGTACCTTTAGCATTTTTCTCAACCCTTGCTTCGTACTCTACAATAGAGTGGCAACTCATCTGCTGTGCCTTTTCTGCCTTTTCTGCAAGGCGCACTCCTCGCACCAAGTAAATATGCTTATATTTCGTATGACGAAAAAGATTAAGCGTACAGAGTGATTGGACGCCGGTTCAAACTTTTCATAAAATTCAAATTGAAATATCTTTACGAACGCTCGTTCGATAGCTTACAAAAGCTTATGCGGTTCACTCACCACTCCGCCGCGACTATTGATAAGCACTGTTGTTGCCATCTATTAGAGCCCGGACGTACAGATAGTTATAAACATTGCTACTGTAAACTATAACCTGCCAGCGGCGACATCGGCTAACCTCTGAACTGTGACGCTTGAACTCATAATGCGGAACCTTTTCTGAATAGCATTAAATATAACTTTTCACTGCTGTTGTTATGAATGTTTTTCCTTTTATTAATCGGCAGTTTGCAGGTTTATTATTGTAGGTACTCACAGAGTACTGAGTTCATCGCGAAGTTGCAGTGTCGTTGATGAACGTTCTTTATCGAGTATACGGTTCCGATTTTCTTCTTATTTTCGTGAAATTTGCAATCTTTGAAAATTAATTAAAAATAAATAAAAGTACCAATCATAACATAGATATAAGTTACACAAAAATAAAATACAAAAGTACACAAAAATAAATAAAAGTGGAATCACATTTATTTTTTATGTACACTTAGACACACCCACGCTTACTGAGATTCGCTAATCTACGTGAATCTACACTGAAATCTAGCTAGATCTTTTGCGATTTATACTGCATTCAAGTTTTTATATGTGATTTTATTCATAAACTCAATTTAATATTCTTTGAAACAATATTTGAAGAATGTTATAAACGTCTTTATATTATTTTTATCTTATTAAAATATTTTTATTATAGGTGGAAATTGATGCAGTTTTATCTTTAAATCCAGAATTGAATTCCAAAAACGTTCCAACACCATCACATGCAAATAGTCAAATATTGGCTTCTACGAAAGCTAGGGTAAATATTTTATTTTCCGTATATGCAAATAATAAGATTCAATTTTGCAGGCGAAAATTACGTTGAATTTTTTATGTTTCATTGAATATTTATAAATCTTGAGATCATGCAATGTGAATTATTGATAAGACTTGCTAGCATTAATCTCTAGAAGGTATGATTTTTTATGAACTTGCTGGTGCCATTATTATTTTACACAGGGTATATTATTTTCACCAAAATGTTAAGATTGTTTTAATTTCTTTTTATGAAATCGTTCCATAGTTTAAAATTTCTAAAATTAACATTTATACTTGCAAGGAGAATCCACAGCCACCAGGTAATGGCTTTTGCTAAAACGTTACGGAGACAATCTTTAGCTAAAAATATGAGATATGAATTAATGCCCATTTCATCAAAATATACGAAAAGTCATGACTGTCTTTAAACTTTTATTGCAAGGCCAATATATATTATGGAAAATATTGCATAAGTGATAAGCGATCTAAAACATGATTAAATTTTGGCCTAACATTCAGCTTTTTTTTAGTTGTAAATTGCGTATAAAATTAACATAATTTTCGATTGCATATAACTTTTGAATGGAAAGTTTTACTAATTCATTCTAAAATTAAAGTGAAAACTTATAGTTTCTCTTAATATGTTTTTTGCAACATTTTCTACAATACATTTTCTACAATAGTCTTGCAATAAAGGTTTAAAAGCAGCTATGATTTTTCACATATTTTGATAAAATGTTTCAGTAACGTTTCATTAAAATCAGTCAACTAGAGGAATTATAATGGTATGTGTGCACATAAGAAACTCCATATTTTCCGAGGCACTCTCCTAAGCGAGGCAGCTTCTAAGCGTCACGTGATCAATCACGGAAAATTTAATTTCTAATTAAAATAAAATATAATAAATTAATTACTTCGCCATCGAAAACCTTATTTTTATTTTAATAAAATATTGATGTTATTATATTATTAAATTTTCTACCCATCTGAAGGGGAGCAAGAAATGAGCGTCACTTAGCCTCAGGAAATTTTTACAGTATTTTGACTGGACTTTATTAAATAACATAAAGCTGAAGTAATATATTTATTCTTTATTGAAATATGAATGTGCTTGCTGCTTAAATGTTGGGAAAAAGCTCTTAATTTTGATGTTCTTTTTTGTAAGGTATACATATCAACTATTTTTTTATTACTCAAAACGATGTAAGGTTAAGTGCAGGCATAAATGCCCTAATATTCTCTTAATAACCCTGGCAGAATGATCTCCGTGAAAAATGGAGACGAATATTGTTTGTAGGCATTCCGACTGCTAATAACGCAGAGAAAAAATGCTTGGAAAATGCACTGAAATTCCCATACAACAATGAAAGTATTTTTTCACGATTAAATCACCAGTTTAATATCAGTTTATTTGCTAATAATAGTATTTACTGAATGTACTTATAACCTAACTTTCTCGCGATTGGTTGTTAGAATTTTATATTTATGTCCATACATTTCGAAAGAAAATTGAAATAGAATTAGAATATTTTTAATTGGTAGTACATACAAGCGAGTTATCCAGGTGCATTGACATATATTATGAATACTAAACGGACTAGGATTTGGGATTATGAAGAAAAAATACACAGCGTCCATACTCGGGATCGAACTTATGACCCCGGGAATGTGAGGCGAGCGCCTTAACCACTCTGCCAAGCACGCGCACTAGCAGCTGCAGCTAAAAGCTTCTCTATAGGTCTTACCGGTAATGCATCGATATCCCAGAGACCGCACATGTCTCAATCTATATAATAGTATACGAATCCACAGCATATCATACTAATAAATATTCTTCCAGTGATTAAAATAGAGAATAAATATTTCTTTCATTCTTTTTTAAACAAAGATTATAATTGTAAGCGTAACTTCTCGTGAAACTAAGCATTTTAACGAGAGAATTTTCTTCCATGTGAGTCTACCGTAAATGTGCCTATTTGTTAGGGAAACGCTGAGAAATTGGACAGTTTTAGCATTTCATTGTTTGCATGGTTTCTCGTTAGCGAACTAGTTACAACCTCAACATTTCGACAAATACTCAGAAACTGTCCATTTACTGCGTTTTATTTCTACCAGGGAAGGAATTGAATAAATTTGATCTATTATGCTGATTATAGTTGTTCAAATATATTGGTTAAAATACTTACTCGGCATCAAACGAAAATAAAAAATGTTCCTGAATCAAAAATGAAAATTGAGCATGCGACTTTCAATAAGAGTTTAAAAATTAGACACAGTTTTGCATTTTTAATTTTATAAAAATAAAAAAGAGTTTTAAGTGCGAAATTGTGTCTAATTTGAAAACGCTTGTACATTTTAAACGAGTAAAGTTTTTGACTCAAAACCTCTCAAATTAAAGGTCGCATCCTCAATTTTCATTTGTAGTTTTGAGACATTTTATATTATATTTATTTGCCGGACTATAAAGCATGAAACAACTATATGAATTTTCGCATATTTGGCTTGAGTAGCGGATATCCTGAAAAAATGGGCCGATTGGTTGATCATATTGGTTCTTAACTTCGGTTTTAGGAACCATAAGCTGCTTCTCAAAGTTTCCGAAAAATTACTCCCCCGGAGTTCGTGGGTTTCCCTTGTTAGTCTAATTCTATTCAATTGGTTAAAGATAAATAAGCATATTGTGCATGGAAAATTATCAAACACTCATTACATTAAAATTCATTTAATTGGTTCAATGCACTAATTGAAAAAATTACGAAACGTATACAACTCCAATTGATTTATATTCTTCGTAATGAAATCCTAAAGTTATTTTTGGTACCAGCATTTACTATTGAATTCAAAGTTGAAATCAATTGTATAAATTTAATGATTTTCAACTTTTTTGATAAAAATCGAGTACTTTCTTATATTAAGATTTATAATTCAATAATAAATCTATCCTATAATCTATCTATCCTGAAGTTTGAACTTGTATTTTAACAGTAAATGGTTTGGACAATATTTTATAAATATGACGATTTTTGAACTTTAAATAAGTATTATTCAAAAAGGATTTTGAAGCAGGTGACGCGTACTACACTTGCTTTATGATATCTCTAAGTTCCTATAAAAAATGTATCTTAATATATCTAAAAATAGTGACTTGGTGGATCATTATTAAGGCGAGATTCAGATTCAAAAAGAATATAACTATATAAGTATTTTTTTTACATAACATGACAATATTATAAAACGTGTTTTATGTGCTTAAATTAAAACTATAATGAATTCCATTGGTTTTCATAGGGCCGAAAATTAATAAATACATATTTAACGATAATGAATTAATTTTTGTATAAAAAAATTACAACAGTCGAGTAAGACGTAAAGCCCATCTGCCAGAGGTCCAGAAAAAAGTCTTATTGCGGTGACTTAAACTCCTCATGACTGGATCATCTGAAATAAGAAATCCAATGACATTAGTTGACAAATTGGCGAAAGTTTAGAACAAAAAATTTTTACTTTAAAAATTCTTATTATTTTTCAAATTTAAATGTATATCTATCCCCTCTATACGAGCAATTGAGGTATCGTATAGAGTCAACAAGACTGTGACTGCTGAGAACCGGCGAAAGAGGCAAACCCTGGGTCCTTTATGACGTTCTGGTGACAGGCTTGACCGCATCCAACTCGTTCTGAGAAAAGATTGGACTGGGTGCGGCAGTAGGTAAAGCTCTCATGTAGACGACGAGATGTCGCACAACCGGTCTCGTGAAATTTAAGCGCCGGTAGGCCGTCAAAGATCATCCAAGCAGGGTGTGCAAGTATTTTGGCCATAATACGCGGGGAAATAGATGAGAGGGACCATGACTCCACAAAACTGCATGACGGAATAAATCTTTTAATTCACCTGGGTTCGTGAGCCTGGCTGAAGTCAATCTCGCACTTCTACAACAGAACCGACCCAAAGAGGCAATCTAACAGCCGCTAAAATTCGACCCTAAACTCATGTTATCAGGTGCGCCTCGACGAGGAATCCCCGAAAGTAGGGTCACGCATGCATCAACTTCACCGCCACCTCGAAAATTGCAGCAGCATTCTCCGCAGCTCGTACTCGCGCCGAGATTCAAAGCCACTGGCAGCTTCTCTGCCAGAAATAAATCCAGATTACTTTAAACAAAGTCTTTATTCATTTCACCTCCTCTTCTCTCATCCTTATCCGTGGGACGGCACACACTACATTGGTCACCCCGACTTCTTAATCAAGTGAACACCGGGCCGTGCTTAACAGTGCATCGCGGCAAAAACATCATCTCCAACGAACATCCAGCGGCAGCATCACCGGCAGCAACAGGCAATTTGACTTAACGGAAGGGGGCGCTAACCGTTAAATCAGCTAGTCATCGTAGCTTCACGCTACTAAACATCTGCCGCCGCCAAACGCAGCCGCCGCGGCAGTACGAGCCTGCAAGCGCAACTTCTGCTAGGGAAGAGACAGAGAGAGAGAGAGAGAGAGAAAGCGCAGAGCTGCCGCTTTACGAGTCGATGGAGGCTTGCACTTCGGGCGCGCTCACACAACGCTCGCCGCTCAGAAGCCTTGGCGCAGCTCCTAAGGCACCGACACCGCTACAGTAGCGCAACATCCTTAAGGTATTAAAATCGCACATAGAGCAATTTATTTTATTTATTTATTCCAGAATAACAGTACATAACATTACAGAGTAATACAAATCACAAAGTAATCCGACAGAGGAAAATGAGTTTCCTGTTCGCCAGTCTGGCTAAATGAGCCAAACATGGCCAGACCCTCTCAACCATGATTGTTCATCTTAAAACTACCTTAAAACTAATATAAATATTTTTAATAGAATAATACTTATTTTAATAAAGGCGGTATAATTTCTGTTTAGTTTTATAGACTTAAATCATCAGGCAGCGCCCCCGATGGCAAGTATGATGTACAGTGTCAGACGAGCCTTCCTATTATACTTTGAATTTGCTTTTTAACCTCAACAAAATTTTGACCATTTCTATTAATTTATGCTTTACATTTGTTTTATTAAGTTTTGCGGGGCTCAATTAATAAATTTTAAATTTCTACTTTAATTTAAAAAAGTTTTATCCCCAAATATTATTTTGTACTTAAGTTATCTCCAATTCTAATTTTCGGGCGACTATTTTCTTTCGATTAGATGTTATGGCCGAATCACGCTGGAAAGCGTTCATCCGGCTCGTTTTGAATTTAGGATCTGCTTCGATCTATTTTTGACGTATGTGGCTTGGTTCTTATTAAGCTGCGTGACGACTGCGGATGCCGAAACCCTCGGAGAATTCACTTTCTTGATGTTTTTCTATTTCGAATGCGAGGAAAAGGAACTACGCAAGTAAAACTCCTTGATTGGGATAAATCCTTTTTCTTTATTTATATCTTAGAATATATTCTACAATAAGTCACGTTCCCGAGTCTTATTTTTGGTTGTTTAAAGCGCGACACAACGAGCTGGAAATAATTGTACGAGGTTCTTATATGCGGTCGCGATGTTCGCGACTTGGGTGCCCGTTGCAGACTGCTCGACGA
>UELU01105933.1:0-12848 GCA_900490025.1 Megastigmus dorsalis
TGATGTGATTACAGCCACACTCGCTCTACAAGTGTTATTTTTATGTTTTGCTTTTAATACTTCTAAATTATAACCAGGCTCTGGTTTAGTATCACATTGTAATACTTTTAAGATTCTAGCACTTCTATATCCAACGGATACAATCATTGATAGAACTTCTCTCATAACTAGAACCACAGGTCCTGGGCCATAAATGCTTTTGGAAGAGTCGCTGGCTTACCCTTTGAAATCATTGGTCCAGTAAAACATCTGTAATTAAAATAGATCTTTGGACACCATAAGGAAGAACGAGGCTCTGATAATGGATTTTCTATAATACTACTTTTCTTTGTTGTAATTACATTAGTTTGTGCTTTTTCACACACTTCAACATAATCTTGCGGTGATCTCAGTGGATAGTGGTTCGATTCACACCATCCTACTGAAAAAATTTGTAAGGAATGCATGTGTACTATGTGTTCTATTCGATTATCACTGCAACTGTCTAATTTTAACCACAGTAAATCATCAATGATCTTTGATATATGAACTGCACAAATAGCATTTTCATTTTCTGGACTGGATCAACAACTTCTAATCTCATACCACATTCATTTTCTGGATCAACAACTTCTAATCTCATACCACATTCAAATCCAGCTTCAGCTGCACTTTCGCGAATAGTAAATAATTTTTCATCAGCAGCAACTGAATTCGTTGATTTTAAATAATCATCCCAGTCGAATTTGCTAGGCTATAATATTGTAGGGATATTCTGCAGTACATAGCCACGTATTTTTTTCAGTAGTATTATAGATGAATGTCTCATCAAAATTTTCTACTGACTAGAGTTTAAACAGCGCGCGTTGCGCGCCCTAACCTAGAAGACGTTTAGACTTCATGACTTAGACGCATGCGCACTACATGAGCCAATCACATAACTTTATCTTGGCTTCACAACATCCGGTCATCACTTTTTTATATAGGGAATCTTTATTATATACTAAACAGATATTTACGATACAAGTGGCCTAAGTGGCACTTGTATCGTAAATATCTGTTCGGCGTGTATTAGCACTCGCTATGTTCGGGCGCTAATACAACCCGTGCCGTAAAGTGCCACTTAGGCCACTTGTATCGTACAATATTTTATAGCACTGACTAGCATAAATCCGTTGTCACGCCTATCCGTGCCATAAGTGCGGATTTATGCCTCGCAGTGCTATAAAAATAAGTATTTTATCAAATACTTTAACAAAACTAGCCGAACACAGCTTGGTTCTGTCAGACGGCGAAACTGTTTCCAATTTCATTCCTAATTTAAAATCATGCTGCTGATGATCCACACAATTATTAAATAAATTTTCAAGTACTTTGAGATCCTTAGGACCGTTTTCTGTAAGTTCTTTCCACTCTTCATAAGAGTGTGTATCTACTATAGAACTAGGTGGTTCTTCCATAAGAACCACTTTGGTCTGCTTGACTGCTTTTGATGCAAAACCATATATATATATATATATAAGATATCTCCACGAAATACTATATCTATATATATTTGTATATCTTGCATGTTCAGTACGTATGCTGTAGTGCAAGATAAGCGCTAGATGTACGTCACATCAGACCGGAAATAGTATGACGCTGAAGAAGGAAAAAGTAAATTCGATAAGGAAAAAAAGTCAGCAAAATTTCAATCCAACTGTACTAGTCAATGCATATATCATTTTTCGTGAAACTTTTTTTAAAAAATTGAAAAAATTGATACTTTTATTTTGAGTAGGAGTAGCTTTTATAGATTGAAGTATTTAATTTTCTATTTAAGAATGAAAAAAAATTGTAGGTTAAAAAGTACCATTCTAATTAAAATAATTATATTTTTCCAACATTCGTGTTTAATAAAATATTTTTCCATGATTTATGCTTATCCATATGTATATATATTTTTTTATTACCACAGTTTATCGAGTTTCTACAGTAATAAAATTATATAGTTCGACTTTTTCGAGTATATAATGACATTTACATGAAATCATAGTTCACTTTACATAAGTATATTTAAATTTTTCTCTTCTCTCTGCATCGGTTGAACATGTATTTTCTTATTTTAATAATTCTTATTTTTTTGGGTAAGTTTTATATTAATTCTGACAATGAATGATTTATTTTAAATTAATTATTCAAGATAAAATTTGCAATATTATTGCGTACTTATGTTTCCTCATTTGCATGATATTGCTGTCACAGTGATAATAGTCCGCGGGCCACATACATAATATTCAGCCGAATGAGAATTTTAATTTTCCAGATACACATTATAAAATTAATAGTGTATTAGAAGCATTAAATTTCAAAGTTAAAATTGATGAGGTTATTCCAAACAAAAATTTCCTTTCCAAGTGCAACAGTAACATTTAATATTGTTTATATCGTTTTCAAATTAAATATCAATTGTCGGAATTCTTGATCACCTATTTAAAGTCTGCGTGAATCTTCTGATCAGCAATTGAAATCTTTCATATCACATCCTGTATTAACTAATTCAGTTCCACAGGGTTTGAATAATCTGGCTGTGTCATCACTAACAACAAACTTGCAGTATTTGATCGAAATAGGATATTTGGATCTGAAAGATTTCCAGATTAGAAATGCATTTTTATAATACGTTGGTATGGGATCGAAATTAGCCTCCTTGGTTAAAGTATCATAGTAAGGCCATTGTTTGTCATCGAATTTATGAAAGTCTTTTTTTGCCCTTTTTTGTAATTCCACATCTTCTAACATTTTTTGCAATGACGGTAGTTTTGTTGTACCCTTTAGGATGCATAAAAAGTATTGCACCTATTTATCAATTAATATAACAATAAAAATATTATAATTTTTTAAGATAATGTAGCATAAAGTAGGTATAGAGGTACAATCTGAAATAATACCTGAATATGAAACATAATAAACGGCAAAATGACGTTTGCTAAACCTATAAAACACATCGACGGATGATTGACATTTATCAAATGTCTGTACAAAGGTGTAACGTGTTTTTCATCTACTCTAATATCACAGTTTCCTTTCAAAAACGGAATGTTATAATTATATCCTGTACAAAAAACAAAGCTGTCGCATTCTACTGATTTCCCGCAATGAAAGAAAACTTTGTTTCCTTCGATTTTTTCAACTCCCGAGACTTGAATAATGGATGTCGGTATTTCGCAGGTTAATCTGAAATAGTTATATAACATTTATAGCTAAACGGTTATATACATACGCAGTATGTTAAACATAAATATGTTTGTGTTATCTCTAAATATATAAGATATTATAATTCTGATCTATTATTGAAATTCTTTTCAAATATTTGAATCATATTCGATTAGACGAAATCCCGTATTTCAAATTAAATCTTACCGTTGCAAGTTATGACTTAAATAAGTTTGAGATGCATATTCACTTATTTCCATAGAAATATCAACACCAGAAGTATTTGCTCCTAGTACTACTACCCTGTGACCAGAAAAGTCTTCAGGTTTTCTATAGGAATGACTATGTAATATTTTACCAGGAAAAGATTCGATGCCGGGTATCTTCGGTATGTAAGGCGTAGAAAAATGACTGTAAAAGAGTAAAATGTATAATCAATTGTTAAGTCAGTTTCCAAATAGAGTTAAGAAAAATTGTAACATTGGGTATTTTCATGCGGTAATCTTATAATCTTGGTCCGTACATATATCGAATACGTGTAACAAGCCTCTAATAATAACTCAATTTCAATTTCAGGAATATATAAATGAATTGAGCTTACCCATTACAAACCATGACTGCATCGAATTGGTGATTTGATGTTTTTTTACTTTTTAAATTTTTCACTACCACATTCCACGTGGTTTTTTGATCATCTGATGTAATTTCTCTTCCGACACTTTCAACTATCGTATTAAACTGATTGATTCATACTTTTAAATTATATTTTCAGTTACTGTGTAGTTAATGTATTTATGATCGCTTACCTCAATAAATGGTCGTAAATGAAAGTAATCAGCATATTCCTTCAAATAATTTAGTACATTTTCATGACTTATGCAACTACATGTCTCATCATCTGCTCCTTTCATAATCGGAAAATCTGGAAATGTCATTATCTCCTTTGGTACATTTGTTCTGTAACAAAAAATTTGAAGCCGACTTAAAGAATTTTTTTAAACATATTTAGATGTTCATAAACGACATAAAAAACCAAGATGAATTATAAAATAGAAACCAATTTAATATGGAATAATGACGTACGAACATATCATTTCTATGCTTCAGTAACTTTCCTGTTGCTTTACTTTACAAATATGCGCAATGTTGGGAATGTAGCTTATATCGTTCGTATTTATTAAAATTTTTTCAACAATATTCTATCAATTATATTAATCGCTTAGTATGTCGACGGTTTGTTAGTCTTTATAATCTCACAATGACTTGTAGTAATAAAAAATTTTTAGGATTCTATATGAAACGTTATGCTTATTGGATTCCATTTGAGAATTAAATGATTCCCTATATAAGATACCACAAATAGTCTGCATTGAAATTTTGGCTTCAAGTTTTTAGAATCATTTGTAAGGACAATAAAAACTCTAAGGATCTTATATTAATTTGTGAATGTTTTTTCGTACCTTAAATTTTTATACATACTAGAATGTATCGGTAAACCATATTCATCGTAATTTGTATTGTCTGTATATATCCAAGTACCTCCGACTTCAGAATTTCTTTCAAAGACTACGAAATCGTAGAAATCTAAATCTGATGCTAAAAATCTTGTTGCACATAAGCCTGAGGCACCAGCTCCAATCACGCAAACTCTAATTTTTCTATCTATATTTTTTGACATATTTACTCAGTGGTGATAATTTTATTATACACTCGTATTTTCTCAGTTAACTACTTTAGATGCAATTGAATATCGTACTACCAAGTTTCTTGTTCGCAATAGCGATTTTATCAAGTACAGTACTGGTAATATGATCTGCTAGCTAATTTATTATCAATAGTAGATAAAAATTAAAAATAGTAGATAAAAGGTTGAAAATTTTATGGATTTTTATTTTTAATATAAATAATTAATTTCAATTTCTTAAATTATTCTTATGACGTTGCTTGATGTATGTTAAGTTTGTAGTGTTTTTCGATCATTATTTATAATTATTGAATATGATGTCACATTTCACATAATCTAGCATTGTTGTCTTGACTGCACGTGATACTCGCGAGCCACAATACCATCAGTTGAATGTATCTCTCCTTTCACAGTTTGCACGTACTATTACTACTATCTTATATCCTGTCCTTATATGTCCCTCTATATGAGTAAAGGAAGACACAAAGGAAGGGCAAACGATTACTCAGTTGACTCGGTAACAGTACACAGTATCGCTATAATTTGACAGATCACCAACACAAAAATAAGTACCATTCAATATTCACGTGACGAGAACTAAAATCAGACTCCAGCAATATCACTTGCTGCTACAGTAGTCTGCCATCGAGCTATTTATATCTTACTTGTCTGCTAAGTCAGAATACGCCATCTGTTAGCGAAATATCCAACTGACGAAGAGGAAAAATAATCTGCTGGATCGGCAACAGTCCAACAAACGGAAATGATGGAATTAACCGGTTTAGCTGATTTTTATTAACAACAAGAAACGAATTTGGAAGATTTCCTGCCAAGTGATATTAAAAATATTTTCTTATTTTCTAAGAGTATTATTTTTAATATATTCATTTACAATATTCTTTTTACAGGAAAACCAAAACAATCAATTATAGAGTATGCATATTAATGAGAATCTTCATCGCAATTTATTTGATCAACGCGTACGAAATATGATTTGTTGATCTTGTTATTGTCTACAATCTGGTATGCTTTTTCCATAACGTAAGCTGCGGGAAGTCGTTCTCTGGTCAAGATCCATACATTTCTGGTGCTGAAAATTAATGTTTTTTTTATTTCATATAAATGTGAAAGAAAATTAAGTTAACAGATTTCATAAGAGAAGTGAATTAATACTTTCAAGGTCAATTTTATGGAAAGTTTTCTGGTTATTCAATTAGAAAATGAAGAGAATAAAGTTATAAAATACATCATTAATTAATTGCTAGGTTATTACAGATTTATTATTAAAACTCAATATGATGTTTCTACAGTACAGCGAGAATGTCCCAATTGATTTAAAAAATTTTAACACTTCCAGAAAATTAAAAAAAATTAATTTTAAATGGAAAATAAACATTTGACTCCATATATTAGTCTAATTTTTAGCTGATGTAATTACTTTATGTACCGAATCCAATTGCATTAATTATGGTTGGCAAAAACGTTATTACCTGATAACTCCAAATTCTGTGCAGCTCCATACTACGGCGTACGATGTGTAATCAGTGCCGAGAACCCAGTAAGGCGCTTCATTTCGAATTGGCAGAGAGGGAAAAACGACGGACAACTTTGCTTTGTCAGCCGATTTTTGCATAGCGTAACCCTCGATGCTCGCCGACAAGCCAGTTCTTCATAAATGGACAAGAAAGTGAATATAGAATATCTTACGCTTTAGGAAAGTTTATTGCTTTGTTTTATTTACTTACGAAGATGAAATCATTTCGTTGAGGACGTTCACGGTTCCGTTACTGTTGGCTGTGTATGTCGCCGTGACGCATTTTCCATCCAGCTCAACGACAGAGAAGTAACGCTCAGCTTCGTACCACTTTCCGAGGTACTGAAAAGAAATCACATTGTAGACAAGGTGGGATTATTCGAATAAATAAATCTAGGTACTTATCTGGATTATAAGTCTATACATAAAGTTATAGATCATTATTATCTATTACAGTATTTTTGTAACTCAATAATTAACCTGTACAACGTCAAAGTCCTGCATTGTTTGAACTGTCGGACATGAACCTGGAACAGGAACTTGAGCTACGGCACTTCCAATGAGGATGAATCCTACACATAGCCACATCATCTTGAATTGTGATGTAAGATGAAAAACAACTTGTTAGAATCTGAAAATCGAAACAATATGTTTAAACAAGAAGCATAGTTTCAGTACTCTCTTCTTGGAAATATTTCAATTGAAAACTATTTCATAAATACTTTAAAAGACAAGTTTTTATTTTATTTTTGCCAAAGAAGTAAAGTTTTAATTTCGAATATTAAGAAATTTAGCAAATTTCAACGAAAACATTTTCACCGAGATTATTTTTACTAAGGTATTTTACAAATAAACTTGTTACCGAATATACCTCGGGCGCGCACGTCCACTTGTTCCACATCGATTGTAAACGTTTTTACGAAGCGAGTAATTTATTGGTTTCTGATATCTCTTGTATATTATCAATACTGATATGCTGTGATTTATAATCTTGTAATATCAAATGACAACTTTTATATATAGGTGTAAGAAAAATTAATCTTCTGCAGGCCAAAGGGCTATCTTAAAAATCATCTTCGAGATTTAATACTTCGTAGATAATATTTTTTTTAATCGCTCCAGTGTAAGACTACAAGGATCAACAAAATGAATCTAATATGATGGAAATTTAGGTCATAATCATTCTCTGTTTTTTTTTCCAATAAGTGCAGAGTTACGAGTCTTAACTCGATCGTTTAAATTGAAAAAGTTCATACCCAATAACCCATACCCATTTTGAGGATATTAGTGAACGCGATGTGTTATTTGTAGAGTGGGAATAAGATGTTGGAGGAAATTATTTTAGTCAAAATAAAAAAAAAAAAAATTAAAACAGTTTATTAGTGCTAGTATTGCACGAGGCAGCGCGATCTAATCACCCGCGTCGCCCGAAAATGTTATCGCTTACCCCCGCGTGCTCTTATTCCATTCCCCCTCTCCCCCTCGTCCGGTGGCTCACGTGACCAATTCAGTTTTCCGGCAGGGACTTTTCTCGTGCTCCCTCTCCTTGACGGATTCGCGCATGTTCCCTCTCTCCCCTGCTCTCTCCTGAGCCTTCGACGAGCTGTACTTTTCCACGTTCACGCGGTTTTCTTTACCCCGTGCTCCTTCTCCTCTCCTGATCCGTGCTTTCGCGTTTTCCATTTTGAATCCTCCCACACCCTCTCCAACAATTCCCGGTCCGTCTTTATGCCTGGCGGCCCCAGGGAGACTGAAAGAGCCTACCTGTGCACGCAGGTGACCCTCAGTACCCGGGAGGCATACTCCCCATCGGGGTCTTGATAGCCCCAGGAAGAATCCTTCCTGGGCTAGTGGCATCACGGCCCACAGTGGAGTTTTCCACTATCCGCGCACGACTTCGAAGCGCCGGGAATCTCACGCCGGAGAGTGGGTGGCAAAAAATCTCTCCCTTCCCCTGAAACCCCTTCGACGAGCCTGAAGTATCGCGCTGCCTTTTTCATTTATTTTAAATCGCAATAATCATAATGCATTCATTTTACATAACATTCGCAGCTTACATACATACAATGTTTTTATTCGCAGTTAGTCACAATACAGAGCCTGTTTACCTTTTCAACAATCCATAGGCATATCTTGCGCATTCATTTTGTACACAAATTCGCTCGACACTTATTGCTGTTTACATGAAATTCTTCGGAGCCAACGCTATACAAATTTTCATCTATCGAAGAAAATTGATTAAATTACTAAACACTATCAACATTGAATCTAATTGAAATTAACATAAATAAATTATTAGGAAATAATTATATGGATGTAATATTGTCATCATAATGTGAACATATAAATTTAAATTATTCACTTTGCATAAAACTAGTGGAATCATTTAGTTCCTTCACGTTCGAAAATAATAATTAGCATACAATGCATGCACAGCTAATTACTAATAAAAACCCAGTTCGATTATAAATTATGATTCGATCGAACCAACAAAAAAGGTATATCGAAATAATTAAACTAATTATATTCTCTTATGCATTTTTAAACGTTCTATGCACCAGTCATAAATAATAACTGTCGTAACATTTAATTAATAAACGTACATGGTTAACACGCTGTGAACGTGTTTTATTGCGTCCATTAAAATGTCTCTCAAGAATGATATAAACCCTTTATCTTTACAATGCTTATAATGCAAATTTTATAAAATTTAGTAAAATAAACTATCGAATCCAATCACCGCTTTTATCTTATGTGTTGATTTTTATGATTATAATATATTGTTATTAATATGCGAGTCATCATGATGAGTAATTTGTTTGTCTGATTCACGGATATTTCCAATTTACGTAACTGATTAAATTTTATTATAATTTTATGTTTGGCTTATACTTAAAATGTTTTTAACGTAATTCAAAGCCCTTACCCAATACTGTTGATATTGCTGCATGTCCAATTTAGAAGATTTAAATAGAATTTCACAAAATTTGTTGGTCATCTACGCATAATTTTACAGCAGCATTACAAGAATAGGGAGATTTTGCAGAGATTAAGAAAATTTAAAACAGGATTTCGCAGTTTTGCATGCTTTTTTTATTTAAAGCTTTCTTACACTGAGAAATTCTTGGGGCATTCTGCTGTACTAAGGAGTACGACTGGTCTCTCAAAAGCATTAGAACAGTCGTACTTTCATTTGGGACAAATGAGCTCCTAAAAAGTGAAACAGTTGCCTCAGTGCGGCACCACTTTCACGCTAAATGCGCAGGCAACCATGTTTGGGATATCAGTGCTCCTAAAATCGGGGCAGCTGCTGCCCCAAATCAAAAGTCCAACAGTCGTACTTAACGAGTACAGCAGATACCCCAAGAATTTCTCAGTGTAGCTACACAATAATTCATGTACATTTTGATTCGGAAAAATACAACAAAGTACGCAGAGTCACAGCCTAGCACTTTCACAATTTTAGTTTACAATTATTTAATAAATTACATAGGATTCTACAGACAGTTTAATTAAGTGTTATTAGTAGCATTCTACAACTTAAAGTTAGATACTTTTGAATTTCAATTATCGCTCCGATTATTTGATTTCTTTCTCTGTTATACCGAAGGCCGCATGATATGATTGAGATCTAGATTTGCATTTTCGCACTCACACAGGGCAATTTAAAAGATTGATACGTACCAGATATTAGACTAGATTACAATGCTTTATCGGTCCAATTTTAAATAGTGAATCAAGGTTTACTTTTGTTACTGTAATGATATTGGGATTTCGATTAAGGATTGACTTGATTCCTGTATAGCCATGGACATAAATTTTTGTCAAAAGTCAAATATTTTCTATATCTTTGTTCGGATTTTTAAAATTTTTTAAAGCTAGATCCTATTGTGTAATTATAATTTATTTTTGTTGTTAGCAATTCATAGTTCGTCTGATGTATAGTATAATTTTTTTGAGTGCCAATTCTTATTGCGATCAACATTATTTCGTCCATGCTATGATATAGAATTCTTTTTCTCTTTTTTGAATTTTTATGATTTTCATAAACATTAAGCACGGTTTTATGACACGGCTTAGACATAAGAATTTAGTTCGGTCTTGTATGAACATAAGTTTCGCTTCTGCCAAAAGAGTATTTGCTGGGGTATATATACTGATCCGATATCCTAATGCGTATTTAATTACTGCAAATTGAATTTTTTTCCATCTCTCTTTTTTTATTTGGAAAATAAATAAAGAATAAATAAACCAATGTGGCATACTTTTGCATACGAATAAAACTTTATAATTTCCGTCAAACTAAAGGATATAATAGTATAAAAAGTTGGAGTATTATTTCACCAGTTATATTGTACAAAATTATATATTGAGCATATTCCACATTATTACTCAGTTCTCGTTTTCAATAATTTTAATTTGTTAAGAATTTTGTAATATGTTGTAAACAGAATATGAAATTTTCAGTAGCTGTAACAGTAATACATTTTTGTTTAAATAGTACTTAATATATATATATATATATGTATAATTAATATTAAAGAAAGAAAATACCCTTGAAAACGAATCAACTGATAGAGTAATGAAGTAACCACTAGAAAATTTGATTGGTATCCTACTACGGGCTATTATCATTGAAAGCATTTTTCTGGATGAAGCCGTCATTGAATCCCATTGACTTTTAAAAGCAGCACTTCCCACTTCCATACTCTAAAAACAATAATCATAATATTAGTTATTATTTTACTGCAGAATATGAGGAAATTTACCTTGCAAGCTTAAACCAGATGGTGCCAGTATGCGTCAACCCTATAAATATTATATACACTAATTCATGATTATGTTGTACATATTATGAATGCAAAAGTTATTCATGTGTAATATACATTCATTTATATTTGTACTCCAATTCTGCCTGATCTTACAATATACAGGATAAATGAGTCAACTTCTATGTCCCTGTTTCATTAATAAAATTTGCCACTGTGGGACCTTTTATTTATTAATATAGAAGTATAGTGCATAGCTTATTGCTTATTAGATATACAATGTGGTTTTTTTATTAATTTTTACAATCCTTACAGTGTTTACCCGGTTGAATATATCCGTATGGATTTCAAATGGATTACATATGGATTTCTTGCTGATTTCCATACGGAATCCATACGGCGGAATCCATATGATAATCTATCTAAAATTACATCATGGATTCCATGTGGAATCGACACAGATTCCATGTGGAATCCATACGGATTAAGTCGAAAAATCCATGCAAAATAGGGTAATCCGTTTAAAATCCATACGGATTCCGTGATGAAAATCAGCAAGAAATTCATATGAAATACATTTGAAATCCTTACGGAATCCGGATATTTTCAACCGGATAAAAACACAGTATTTGGCTCATTTATTTATATCATGAGTTTTTAAACATTTAAAAACTCATGATTTACTTCAGTATATATTTGTTCTAATTAAAGTTTTGAAGAAAATTAATTATTAAATAATACATAATAATACAATTATTCAATACAAAAAATATAACTTACTAATTAAGTTATAATTATTTGGGTAAAAACATTTATTTATTATTTCATTATTTGTTTATTTATTTATGTCTATTTTTTCACACAAATCCGATTATTTATTATTATTATTATTATAAATGAATGAGCTTACATGCTATAAATTGTGTGTCTCTAATGTCAGTATTCTACTTTTTTCAAAATTTATTTGTTATCAGTTAAAAACATATTACATTCGTAAAACGTATTTATATGATAAATATAGTTTCACTATTCACTTTTATTAACCCATTAACGCCCAAACGGCCCAAATTTCGAGTAAGTTTTCAACATGATTATTTCTTATGTTATCGGCTTTGGAAAAATTATCTTTTCATATATTCCGACGTGAAATTTCACGCTCTTTCAGAATCCGTAGTCGGAATTACGAGTTCACCTCAAGAAATAAAATAAAAACGATTTAAACATAAAAAACGTGAAAATTTTGGAAAAAATTTTTTCTGGATTTTTTTCCGTTGATACCGCAAAGGTATCTCCTTATAATTATAATCAGAGGTGATCATGGTAGTTGAAGTTTGGCAGAAATTTTTTATATTAATGTTAAACAACCCCATTTTTACAAAATATCGTCTGAAACAAAATTTGTGTACATAAATATTACGCTCTTTTTTGCCAAAATAAAAGATAAAATTATTTTTTCTCGAAAGCTATAGACCTTCGCAAAAAATTTTTAAGAACAAAAATGTCTTAGAATTAGTCAAGGAATATTCTCAACTTTTTTCAGAATTTTATTAGACATTTTTGAAAAATTGGATTTCCCGAATTTTTCAGAAAATAAAAAATTGTCTCCGAAAATTCTGAAAAAATTTGAGTGTTCCTAGACTAATTCTAAGACATTTTCATTCTTGTGAACTTTTTGCTAAAGTCCATA
>UELU01105970.1:0-28988 GCA_900490025.1 Megastigmus dorsalis
CCGACGCTTGCCTCGAGGACTTCTCTACTGTCTGCTCAACTAGGAACATCGCTTCTTCCAGTCTTCCGCGCCGCGTAGTTGCCTTTTTGATTCGCGTAAAAGTTCCCTTCGCGAAGTGTGTAAGCGCCCGTGCCTTTATATTGGCAGCGCTCGTTCGCATTGTATTTTTGTTCATATTATTTAAATTAAAATATTACTTAAAATTTGTAGTTGTACTGCCTCGCTTTTCCAGGCCCGGTGCCTGCTTAAAATCTCGGAGATACGAGCAGGAGCTACAACACGGTAGGGATTGCCTAACGCGTGCAACTACACTTGATTCCTACTCAATTCAATTTAATTAATTTATTTTCTGCTTACGTTGAAGCTCGTAATTTAGCGCTAGAGTGCTTTGCGTCACGCGCGTTTTTATTGACTTCATTTTAAAAAAGAAACTCCGTTTGCTCGCGTCCGAATCGTACGCCAAGTAACTCGATTATAGCGAGAGTGATTAGCGTGCCTCTTCTAGGCAAATATCGGAATACGATATAATTTGTTTGTATTAGAAAGATTTAGATTGTCGAGCCACTTGATTTCGTAGCGTGCCTTTGACAGGCCTCTTTATATTGCGCTCGGCATACATTTTCTTACTTTACTTTGTACCATACTTAATTACCTATTAAAGGACCAACATTGTTAAATTCTTAATTCAAAATAAGGAGTAAGCATATTTATTTCTATTCTACTTTTATTTATTTAAAATATATTTATTTGTGTGTGTGAAAGTGCCTGTCCGTAACCCGAAACTCAGTCCGAAAATCGAACGTCTCTGAGGCCGTCCGACCTCACGGCCCTGCCTCTGGCTAGTCGAGCCTAGATAATTTCTAGTAACATTAAATTAAAATCAATTATTCGAGTGGCACTGCTCGAACGCTAAATTAACGTATCTTTTATTTTCATAAATCAGTGCCTGGCGCCCTGAATTCAAATCTGCCTATGCAGTTTAGTATTAAAAATATAATTCAAGTCAGCTGCCAGAACTTTGATGACGAGCTGACGGTCTTTTTTATCATTTGCCTTTTATTAGTGTACGCAGGGAAATTATTAGGCCGCTCCCACGCCTAAATAAATTCCCCCCGTTACAATATGTATATATATATATATATATAAATACATGAAACGTAACTTATGCGGACACTTTCTTACATGAAATGTGACTTATGCAGACAAAAGTGTACTTATGCGGACTGGCGCAAAAGTACATGAGTATTTCATACATGGAACGATACTTGTGCGGACTTAAAAATTTTTTTTTTCTTTTTTTTTTAAAAAATTATTTTCTTACTAACAGAAGCGGGTACCACAGGTGAACAATATTTGAAACCGGGATTCAAAATAGTTTTATTTATCATACAATTATAACCTATTGTATAAAGTGTCCATATAAATTATTATATATATATATTTTTCTTTTTAGAATTTGATAGTTATTTTTTTACTAAACAGAAGCGGGTGCCGCAGGCGAACATCATTTGGGTCGGGGGTTGTGGGGTTTTAGGTTATTATACAATTAAAATCAATTTTAAAACGTGTCTGCATAAGTATCTATACATACGTTTGTATATATATATATTATTTCCCCGGGAAAGTGCGTGTACTTGAATTCAACCATCATCAATCGGAATCAGAGTCAAGGGTTCGCATCCGCGTCTTATCTTAAATAATTTCTGTATAAGAAAAGGGGAAGGGAGCCTTATTTCTATTCAATTCTCGAACTAATAAGTCGGCAAAATTCAGCCCGCGGCAAAAGGGATTTATTCAAACGTGCACGCGATTTTCCGGAAGCCCAGGATAATGAATAAGGAGAACGCGGACGCTAACGAAATTATGCCAACATCGCCACACACACCGGCTACTGCCTCGGCATCGGTAAATCAAAATCCCTTCGAAAATTTCGAGGAGAGCGCAGCCAGGCGTCCGTTAATTAATACGCAGCGCCAATCGTATATACTCCATATCCCATGCTGCCGCTCGCATCAGTAGCATACCCTGCTGCTCCACCTGCGATAAACGAACAAAATAACGTACGCGGAAATAGAAATCCTCAAGGGTACAGTGATAGGCGCGATAATAGAAATATAAATAATAACATGAATCCGCATCGAAATTATGACAACAACCAGCACCGAAACAATAACCGATACCCCAATGAAAATGATAATAACAACAATTAAAATAATAATAACAGAAATAGGAATAAGGATGGCAACGGAAACATGAACAGCAACGACAATCGAAATAATAACGGCGATCGAGGTAATCCCCGGGATAATTATCGGAATAATAATAATAACAATAACAGGAATAATAACGAATATAGGAACCAACAATATGAGCGTCCTTTCTATTCGCAGGATGCTCGGCACCCAGCACCTGCAGGGCCGAGCAATCAATAAAGCAAAATCCCGAAAAGATACCATCTCGACGGCAAGCGACAATAAGATTCGCACGAGCCGGACGTAAGCCTCCAATAGTAGATTTGGAATGCCCCCAGTTAATAAGCGAGACAGGTCGATTTTACGCCGATACAGGGGCCGATCTTTCGATCATTAAATCTCGTTGTGTAAGTGTACATGTACCAATTAATAATAACCATTTAGTGGCTATAAGCGGAGTGACTCCAGAGGAATGCCCATCCTGGGAAGTGTTGATTTAGAATTAAGCGGATTATGGTGTCAAGTCCATATAGTACCTGATGATTTCCTCATCGACACTAATGGACTTTTGGGCTGGGACATGTTTCTCAAATATAGCGGCCAGGTAAACGCTGCTCGAAAGTGCGTAGAGTTTGGAGATCTAAAGGTGCCCTTTATTCAAAACGAACGATTTTGTATTCCCCCTCGTACGAAACAAGTTATATATGCGCGCGTCAAGAATATAGACGAAAAGGCAGGTTTTGTCCCGCTCCAGTGCTTAGGACCGGATATTTTATTCGGTAATTTTGTAGCCGAAAATAGACAGGTACGCCTTTTGTTATAATATAAGCCAGAAAGGGGTGGAAATGGATCCACCCGAAATTACTTTGGAACCCAACCCTGCGAAACTATGCGCGAGACATGCGACGTTCTCGATGCAAATAAGGACGAACTTGGTGACGAAAGGAACTTCGAGCGCTAGTATTTTACAGATATTTTCCGAGATAAGGAAGACAGAGTGGAGAAAATAATAAAAGAATTAGATCAGGGGGCGATCAAGCTATTAAACGAGGAAGAACTAGAGCCCAGATGTTTTTGGATTACCAGGCGAAAAGTTAAAAGCCACACATTTAGTTACCCCCAAAATAATAACTACAACGGATGTTCCAGTACGAGCAAAACGATTCTGACATCCTCCCGCTATTAAGGAAGAAATGGAGCGGCAAATTAAAAAGAATCGTGAAGCGGGAGTAATTAGGCCATCGGATAGCCCATATTCATCTATGATGTGGCATAAGAAAGGCACCCAAGAAAGGCACAAATAAGGAAGAAAAGAGATGGCGAATGGTCACAGATTTTCGACAATTAAACGAAATCACTATAGGAAATAGTTATCCGCTACCGCTAACAACAGACATCATAGACTCAGTGGCTTTAGCAGTATATATAACAATAATCGATTTAAAAACTGGTTTTTATAAAAGACCTATGGATCCCGAGTCAGCACATAAAACCGCTTTTTCAGGGCCATTTGGTCACTATGAGTATATCAGAATGGGAATGGGTTTGCGAAACGCTCCAGCTACAGGGAAAAGAGTTATACGTTTACCTAGACGACGTCGTAGTATTCGCAGCAACATTGGAGGAACATGGAAAGAAATTTCGACGCCTCATGAAACGGCTCAACTACGCAAATCTTACAATCGAGCCTAACAAATGCCAATTTCTTCAAAGAGAGGCAAGTTTCTTAGGCCACATAGCAGGAGAAGGAAAAATCAGGCCAGATCCGAAAAAGATCGAAGCTGTCCGAAATTTTCCAGTACCAACGAACAAAAAGAAGATAAAATCATTCCATTGTCTCTCAGGATATTACAGGCGATTCGTGAAGAATTTCGCGAAAATAGCTATGCCAATGTCAAGTCTTCTACGAAGCACCAGCGACTTCATATGAGGCGAAGAGCAGCAGAAATCCTTCGACGACCTTCGGGATATTCTATGTAAGGAACCAGTATTGGTTGCCCCTAACCTAACTCAACCATTTATAATAACGACAGACGCCAGCAATTATGCAATTGGAGCAATATTGGGACAAGGAAAAATAGGTGAAGATCACCCTTGTTCGTACGCATCACGATGTCTGAGAGCACCCAAACTGCGATACTCAACTCCGCCCATTTTTGTACGGAAGAAAATTCACTGTCGTAACGGATCATGAGCCACTGAAGCATTTCTGCAACAGCAAAAAACCCGATTTGAGATTCAATCGCTTAAAAGCTATTGCGAGGTTATGAATTTGATCTAATATATAGATCCAGACCGCGCAACGTGAACGCCGACGCTCTTTCACGCAATCCAGTATTGCACGACGGAGAAGAGGATCCAGAATGACCTAAGGCCGAAATATATGAACTTACAGATAAACACGAAAGGGAAGATAATTATAACAAGCATGATCCGCCTGCGAAAATTCGATATTTCCTATGATCAAAGAAACGAAATCGGGAAAATCCAGGAATAACAGTAGTAGGTACAGAAGGCAGACTTACATCAAGCACAGAAAATTCAGGGAATCCTAGAGAAAAGAAGAAACCTAGAGAAGCAGATCCATCAGAAGAAAGCGAAACCACGAGTTCTTCAAACGAGGAGGAAAAACGGTCAACTCACCGATCACTACACCAAACGCACCGATAAGCGAACTGGCGCGCGATTCCCCATATGCGAAGCATTTTCAAGAGACAACATCAATGATAAATTGCCTATACTAAGCCAAGCTAAAGCAGAAGAAAAATTACCGTATATGCGCAAGTACAAAAATATTTGCGGTGATATTCAAGCGACCAGTACACCACGAAGCGATATCGAAGAAATCCCTGGTTGAATACGCACGGCTCCTACTCGCAATCAAATACTAAGGAGGAAAGCGCCTCTATTTAAAGAAACACCATCAAATAGTTCTGGGAAGATGACGATAACTGCCTCTAAGACTGGTCTGAACCATTCTCCCCAATTCGAGCCAGTGGAAAATCCGTCTTAATACAAAATCAGGATAAAAGGGAACCGCCTAATATTGTGGGCGAGACAAATTTAATATCATGCGAAGTAAACGAACTAACAGTCGAAAATCCTGTATTAATTACACCTCCCGTAATGGAATCCAATGAAGGGACATTTCAGAAATTGGAACAACAATTTCCTATTATACCGCAAAATACTAAACTACGGCTCGCAGTCGATATAGAGGGACAAGAGAAGAATCGGAAATCAGGCTTGTGCATTAATATATGGGAATTAGATAACGAAAATTTGCACAAAGCAGACGATAATACATCCGAGCACATAGAAAAAGATATAACATTACCTCAAGAACCACTGAATGACTCATCGCACTCCGAGCCAAACGCGAGAAATCCAATACCACTGGACTTCACCTCGAACATGGAACTTACGTCACCCGTCAGTGACGACGTAATAATGCATTCAGAAGAGCGAGATCCGCCAGAAACTCGCAGCGCTAATAACGACCCGGCCGCTGTGCCCTTACCAGACGATAGCACCTCGGAAGACGGAAATTTATCTTGGGACTACGAAGGTTTGCCGACAGAGAATAGCGCAACTGTCCCTCCAAAAGCGCAAGAAGAACGTATCGGCCCTTCCCAGGCTCCAACAGCATACGGAGGCAGCGTGCAACGCTTCTACGTATATACACAGCACACTCATTGCGCTCAGCCCGATATACCACTGCAGCAAATCACAGAAATTCCTGATACACCCGCAGGGAATTGTCTATTTTACTCACTTATATGCATATTGGAGATGCAAATTTCACCTCTGGAATTAAGTCAACAACTATTGCACAGCCCAGCTCTGTCACAGTGCGGAAATCCAGAAGAAGCTTGCCGAATTTTATCCTCGAACAAGGAGTTCGGTGATGTCGATTGCGTATATATATTCGCACATACATTGAATAAAAATCTTTGCACTCACTTCCATTGTGGCGGGAAAGTGAAATATTGCTACAGCAGAGCTAACGAAAGTACGGAATTTGTACACTTACACCTATCAAACAATCATTTCACACCTTACGTACGCTTACCAGTCGACGAAGCGAGTCCAACAGCCGCAGATAAAACTATCGAAATTAAAATAAGCCATCCAAGCGAGCCAGCTGGAATGAATGTCCGAGTAGATGAAGAGCCAGCGCCAACAGCTGACGATGAGGCCATGCCCCTAGCGCGCTCTCCTTGTAAAGAAGTAGCAATGGCACGTTATGTCGTAGCCGAAACAAGGCCTTCTCATGTTCATCCACCTTGGGCACGGGACCCAGAAAGCACAGAATGCTTCTCAGCAGTACAAATACTAGATGAACACCCATTTGCGTACAAAGATAATTTAATTTACGTCATGTCTGCCGACGTTTATTTGGAAACCGAAGAACTTGGAGCCTTAATTGAGCGACAGTATATATATATATGAGGACGAGTTATTAAGCATGCCTCGCCAAATTGGAGAAGTAATAGTCACAGAAACTAAAGGAATAAAAGTATTTGGCCTCGTTATAAAAAATTATATAAATAACAAGCCCTTACGCCCCGATATCTCGAAATGTTTAAAAGTATTAAGACAACTACTTATTAAACACGAAATAAATTCAATAGGCATAATTAGAGATCTCGCGATGCTTTCAGTATCAGAATGGAGTTATTTTATCGAACAATCTAACCGTGTATACAGTAATCAGAACATACAAATAGTGTTCTTCAAGAATAATTTGCCTATTCCTCACGTCGAAGACAGATACAAACTTATTACGGAATACCATGAATCCGCAATAGGATGACACAAGGGAATAACCAAGACCTATGATAAGCTCGCGCATGAATGCTATTGGCGAAACATGCAAGCCGATGTGAGACAATTTGTTCGGATCTGTCCCGATTGTCAATCTCAAAAGCTAGTGCGAGTTAAAACGAAA
Organism: Megastigmus dorsalis; assembly: GCA_900490025.1. NCBI lineage: Eukaryota > Metazoa > Arthropoda > Insecta > Hymenoptera > Megastigmidae > Megastigmus > Megastigmus dorsalis. The sequence continues at coordinate 7,144 of UELU01105970.1, forward strand.
CTGCCTATGCTGATAACAGATACACCGTCTTACCGATTCAACCAAATATCTATCGACTTTGTAGGACCCATGGAACCTACGGAATTAGGAAATCGATACATTTTAACAATGCAATGTAACTTCAGTAAATACTGCATTCTAGTACCAGTCCAGCACGCTACCGCCCAAGAGGTAGTCCAAGCTATGACCAACAAATTCATTAGTTATTTTGGGCCTCCAGCTACCTTGATCTCGGATCAAGGGCAGCATTTGATGAACAAAATGCTTGAGGAATTCGCAAGAGTGTTCAAAATAAATAAATTTTGTACCACTCCATATCACGTTCAATCCAATGGAGGCATCGAGAGAATGCATCACATATTAAATGGGTATTTAAAATTTTATCTGGATTCATGCACGCAGTGGGATACATTGTTGCCGTTGGCACAACACTCATACAATGCAACCGTCCACGAAGGATTAGGTTACACGCCACATGAAGTAGTATTTGGACGACTAGCTCGTAAGCCTTCGAGCTTTCCACCAAGAGAGCATTTACTTACGTACGACGAATATTTAGCAGATGCTTGCATCTACATATCACAGCTACGCATTCTAGCAGCAATGAATTTAACGCAATCCAAATACAGGTCAAAATCTTATTATGACAAAAAACGGACCGTGCGAGATATTGGAAATCGATTATGACAAACATAATGTCAAAATCCAGAAAGGTAAACACTCGCGCGTAGTCCATATGGACCTTATTAAACACAGTTACGAGCTACCTCCCCCTCCCGTCATAAATATCGACCTACCTCAAGTAGGAAGTCCTACTAGTTACTGTAAAAAAATATATATACGCAGAGAAAAGTATTGCCATAAAAAAAATTTTTTGCTGTATATTTGGACTAATGACTTTAAGACGAGTAATTCTTATGCTAAGTTGTACGTAAGATTATCGCAATCGATAAAATACGGTAAATATATATATGTACAATGGACATATTTATGTTGGATTTATATAATATAAATGTTATTCAGAGCGTTCCCGAATACAAATTGAATTACCATATATATAAAAAAACAACTATCTCATGTACGTACCTACACTAATATTGTATCAAATTTTTCAACAGCACCTTCAAGCTGCACCGAAAATACCTTTGAAATATAAGTAATTTGGAATATAAGCAATTGATAATTTGAGTAATTTGAATTAGTTTTTATTTTCTGTTTTCTCCGTGTAAGCAGTAAAAATAATAATGGAATAATAATAATATAAAATGATGACAATATAATATAATATATAATATATAATATGACAATAATGTAATATAATAATACAATATAATGACAATATAATATAATGATAATATGATAATACAATAATGTAATGTATGGTAATAATAATATAATAATATAATAATTGATTGATTAAATCATAATATTAAGGTATAATAAATCACGCCGCAATTATATAAACTCGGACGTAGCCAGCAAATTCAGTACAGCGCTCCTAGCTGGAGACATAGGCGGCGGGCGATGCAAGCACACCTCAGCGTGCGATAACCAGTCTCGCGTTGCTGAAAACTTGCTGCAGCCCCGCTCCGCGTGACGGCATGAGAAGCTTGAGGCTTCAGCGGCCTGCTCCAGTGGTCGTACTGAAGTAAAGGGCCAGTTGTCCCTACAAATAGGACAATGGTTTACGCGTCTAGCGCAGATACGGCATAATGGATGACCATTGGTGCACGCTAGATACTTCAGCACCATGAAGTCCTGACAAATAGGACAGCGAAAGATGTCCAGAAAAGCGGCAGCATAAGCCGCCTGAACAAAAGAGGGCAATTCCATTGCAGTAACAGCAGCCGCAGGCGTGACACGTCCCGCTGACATCGTCTAGGTCTAGTTGACGGCTGAAATTCACCGTCACAGCTTCCAATTGCGACAAAGTCGCCTCCTCTGGTCCGACGGCACGTCGAGAAGCAGGACACCGCTGGGTTTTAGGAGCCTGTAATTAGAATAAATAATTAATATCAATTACCGATAAAAAAAAGAGTGTATGAATAAAACATTGAAAAGTATAAAACGGAAAAAGTAAAAAAAAAAGTAAAATAAAATAACGATCTACTTGTATTGCATAGCACCTTAATGTAAGCCGAAACTAATAGGGCCCTCAGCCTCCCGCAAAAAGGATTCTTCACCGGAGGGACCTCTGATTGCACATCCACTCCCCGCGATGGAGAATAGGCAACATACGGATACGCTTGCACATACTACGACCACGAATCGGGAACAATAAGTACCGAACAGCCTCGCGAACGATAGCGGCATGGATACGGTGCATTACCCGCTAATTCCTCCAAACTTAAGTGACGGACCTTATTACTAGGTCCTTAGCAGAGAGGACAATGAGTCAAATCAGACTGACAGAAACTACACACCGAATGCCCGCTCGAACATTGATACATGGGTTTCAAGATAAATTCAAAGCACACCGGGCAAGCCACGAACATGGGGCGCAAATCTCCATCGAAAGGAGAGCGCAGCAATTCGTCCTCGGAAAGCACCCCTTCCCTCGAGCGGTTCGCGTTCTCGATCCGTATATCGGCTCCCGAATTCGGAGCATCGGTACGATCACCGGATCCAGGTGTGATCGAGACACTCGGCACCGATACTACGGGCAGATCGCTTGCCCTGGACGTCAAAGCGTCTTCTACCAACTCCGATATCCGCGGAGGAGTTGCGCGATCGTCCCGCGAAGCATCCACTGGTTCACCCTCAAAATCATAAAGACTACCTCGCGCGGCACTCGAGCACGCAGCCATGAGGTCGGGATTTTCGCTCCGCGCGTTGACTGAATACGCTGCCATGGAGTTGCGAATACTACCTCGCGCGGCACTCGAGCACGCAGCCATGAGGTCGCGAGAGAAGCCTCGCACGTTATCCGAAAACGTAGCCATGAGGCCGGAACTTGTACTCCGCGCATGATTTACGTACGCCATCACGGAATCATAAAGATTGCCTCGCGCGGCATTCGAGAACGCTGCCATAAGGCCGGAAATTACTCCCTGCTCACTACCGGCTAGAGCAGAAGAGTGTCGAATACAAAAACGCGAACATCGAGCACACTCGCGAGAAAACGTATCTATATCAATAGAGTAATCAGTCGTCTCACGAAACGATTCATCCTCCCGCTGAGAGGAACCGATACTAAAAATCAAGTACGACGAATAACAGCCACGAAAGAATAAAAAAAAAAAGAGAAAGAAACGTAAAAATTACTTACGGGTCGTCTGTCGGAGCCACTAGGAGCTACAACCGCAACAGGACGTTCTGCACGACGTTGATCAAAACGAGGACCTCATCCTCGATTACGGCGTCGGAAATGGATGCGCGATTCCTCGCCATCATCCTCAGACGGATTCGAAGGTGACCAGGACCATGCACCTGTCGACCAATCTCGGTCGCTGTTGTCTATCGATGGCCTCAATGGCAATGAGAGCTACGGCTCACGGCCACGAGAGGCGGAAGACGAAGTAGCCTCATGATGATGATGATGACACCGGAAAGTCGGCCGCGCACGATAAGCCCCGCTGACAGGATCCTAGGTGCACGGAACCAGACGACGAATGTAAAAGTCAGACGTCCTTCGAGTCTGCCGACGCCGCCGATGATCAACGCACGATGACCACGGGATATCCCAGTCATAGTGCTCGGGATCAATAGGCTGGAGGGGACCCTTCTTGAGCTCTGCCTAGCCCGAGCGTCACCAGAACTCCTATTACCACGACTAACGCTACGACTCGAAGACATACTTCAGTAATATCTTGCACACCACCTATATAATCAGAAAGGGCGATAAGTAAAAAAGGAATAAAAATAAAAAAAAAACACAAATAAACATACATTAACGTAAGAAGACATGAGAAACACATCAATAAAAAGAAATTGTTCTACTTACCAAAAAGGAGTAGCTGGACAGAACCTATTTGTCTGGAGGAACGGTGCAGAACTGGACGTTGCAAGATTCGCCGTTTTTATATTAAGGAGAGCTTAGTATTCTCCAGTAGAATCATCCCACTTTTTCACGCGTGAGAGGAAACGTACATAACTCTTCCACGCGCGGAACTATCTACGTTATATCCCGAAAAGGGCGAATACGCAGAAAAATAAGCCCCAGTGGACGCAAGACGATGAGAAAGTCGAACGAAAGACTTCAAAAAATTTTATATGGCTCTCACCGCGACTCACGAATAAAATTTTCCTTTTAATTATTTGTCAAAAAAAAAAACTACTCGACAAAGGGGCATGCTTTAAATTCGTATCCACTGTAATTGATAATTATCGCTGAAAGAAAACAAGGGACAACTATCTCCCGTTCGGATATATGCATATATATATATATATTATATATATAATATATACATGCGCAAATATATGGGTACATGTATCATAAGAGCGGACATTCGAGAACACTTAGTATAAAATCTCTTAATTTATCTATTATTAATTTAATTTAATTTAATTTAATTTTTCGGATCCCCATGCCGCTGTCACGTAAACTACTATAAATAATACACAAATCAGGTAACTGGTTTACATTAAAAGTATTGTTCATTTTGTAATAAAAAACTTGGAATTTTGAGATGTAACTATTTAAGTTTCTTTGATTTAGATCTACAGTCGCGAGAACTTAACCTTCTGATTGAAGACATGGACCTAAGATAACTTGAATTTAACATTCAAATAAGTAACAAAAATTTAAATTAAATTAACCCTTATGGTTCTGTGGAGATCGATAATTTATTTTACACCTCCTGGTAATTAACATAATTTTAATACTAACGATAACTGCTTTAAGAAATTAATATTCCATCTAAAATACTAAGTAAAAAAAGATTAAAGGAAAAATAAAAACAAAAATTATAAACATTTGCAATGTACCAAGCCTCACAACGGAGCGAATCAGTTCGTAAGGAACAAATGAAAGCACCGAATAAGCGGTGGGATATCACAGCCAAAGATGAGCCAACACATGGCAGAACGGCCATTGAGTTGAGAAAAGCATAAAGCACTATACGTGAACGCTGGCTCTCGAACCGGGAGGATAGCCGGTAGATGCCGGTAGAGGTAACCCAACGCGCGTAAAATACGTCGCCCTCAAGATATGACGCCTCGACGAGAAGGTTATATACACGAGATGCTGCCTTGCCGCAATGCATTCAAGCATTTTGCACTTCGTTGCATACATTCATACGTTTAGGAATATACATATTAAATGTATAGTGAATAAAAAAAATACTTTTGCTGAGATCAAAAAGATTCCATGCTATCAAAATGACGAAAACAGTTGTTGTTGGTACTTTTATACAAGCTAGCAACAGTTGCTGACACTGCCTCACATTTGGTTAAAAGTATGCGAGCAAATATATCAGCAAGACTAAACATATTTCGAAAATGAAGCTTTGAAACAATATAGGTGATAAGCAATTCTACAGCAGAAATAAGAAAAAGCTACGGGCATTAAAATCTGAGTAATTCAGTATTAAGGAAAAAATTAAAAAATTGTTTATGTACGATCAACCACTGGTAACAAAGCTTCATTTTAAATAACCTTGTTATTAATATTCTTATAAAATAAATCTTTATTAAATCTTTATAAAAAGTCAAACGTTACTTGTAGTTAAAATAACTTTTATCATATTATTTTATTATATATACGCGTTCATTTCCTAACGATAATATTTCTCTAATAAGATGAAAAAAAAAGTATTTGATTTACGGTGAAGAAAAGAAATTTTTCAATAAAAAACAGTTAGATATTAACTAACGTAAACTAGTTGATGATTGATTATTAATTATACGCGCCATTAATTAATTAAGAAAAATTTAAAACTGTATACACCCATTCAAAATTTTTTTTTGCCCACTCCTTTTTGTTTGAATTTTCTGAATGAAATTCACATGCATACTGCAAAAAAAACAATAAGGAACAGCAGTCCCTCTAAGATTAATAACATTGGATGTATGGGCATCCTGTACAATAAATAGAAACAAAGTTTTAAATATTAAATAAACGAGTAACCCAATTCTCTATAACTACCCCACTTATCGATAACGCGGGCACATCGTATCCTCAACCATGCGCATGCGCAATCTCGATAGCCATAGAGAGCTAAATGAAATATTAATATTTTTCAGGTGAATTAGCGTAAAAGATAGAATAATTAGCAATAACAACGTAGGATTATAATATTACTGATTATCGTGTACTCCCACATAGACAATCATCATGGTAATAGTCATTCAAGATTGTTGGACACATACATATACTATTAGTAATATCACTAATATTCGATAAAAAGATAAAGTAACCGAGAACCCTTCACACGTAACAATTAGCAAAAAGGAAAAATTTTTTTACATTCTTACAAGGAATGAACTTTTCAATATTTATGAGTAGACTTCTTAAGAATCGCACTTGAGGTTAGAGCTCGATTTTTGTATGTATCTCGTAATCGGTTAAGGCTAGAGCGAATCGAACAAATACTTTACATTTTTGAGAGGAGAATTCATTTTTCGTTATCGATCAACGCACATTCTTATTATAACTATATTTTTGAGGCTAGAATTCCCTTTTCACTTATATCTTGAGAACTAAATTAGCAATAAGGACTAAATTTTTTACATTCTTAGAAGGAATGAAATGCTATAGCGGGTTAACAATGTTAAAATTGCCTAAGAGTGAATCGTTATCGGGGATTAGCCATTCGAAAGAGCATATTTGGAAGGTCTCTCACCTAAATTTTCAGACCCTTATTTGGCAATTGAGTGCCAAAACCGTAAAAAACGTATTTTTTGGAAAATAATTTCTCCTGCTTTACTGTTTGATCCAAATATTCTGAAAAAATTCATGGACATCAGATTTTTTACTAAAAAATAGCCTGATTTTTTTTAGATTTTTTGGATAAAAATCGGAGTTAGAAAAAATTATGTAAATCTTTAATGATTTTTTAGACTATGAAGGTCATATTTGGCTAGCATCTAAATAATCATTTTTCATGTGCTTTTTCCCGTACTTTCGAACGCACGTATTTAAATTATCATATTTTGACCGGAACGTGCTAAAAAATAGATAAAACCGTTGTATATCGCGTTTTTTCCATGTTTTTAGCATATAATCCCAAAATTAGATACTTCAGTAGGTACTAAATCACCTAAAAATACTCTAGGACCCTTTTACTGTATGCAAGAACACCAAAAAGTAGTCTAGAAATTTTTCCCAACTCCTAAAATTTCGGAAAGTCAAGTATTACTTCCCTGTAACTGCAAAAAGCCTGTTCAGCCAACTTCAAGTACAGAAAAACTTCGTATCATTTTGAAATTATTAATTATTATAATAAAGTAATATCGTTAAGTAAATATATAATTATAGTAGAAATTAGAATAATAGATATAAAAAAATATAAATAAGTGTATTCAATTTGTTCATGAAATAATAAGATAATTACATATTGGATGTCCTGCTACAACGTTCGATGTTGAGCCACGTGATAGCATGCGTGCTTTCGGCACGCATGGCAGCATAGTACAATCGGGGTGTACAGCATTATGCAAGCACCCGGATTTCACGTTTTAAAGAACGTGCAGCCTAAAAACCGCCTTTAATAATTAAAAAAATTTTATTTATTTTATATTTTTTAATAAATACATAAAATTAGTGTAAATATTTTATTTATTTTATAATTTTTTACACAATTATACATATTAATCAAATACATTAATAAATTCAAATACATTACTTAATAAATACATAAATAATAAATACAAAAATACTTAATACATCAATTATAAAATTAAGCTTTTTAATTAATTATTCGAATAATAAAACAAATTTAAACCCTAGTGGAAATTAATTTTGTGAATAATTGTTAAAATCTATTTATAACTATTTATAATTATTATAAAATGTCGAAATAGAGACATTAATACCAATTATAATCAGTTATCAACAGTTTTTAACAGTTGCTGGCAGTTTCTAACAATTAATAACAGTTATTCATTTTTCATAACTTCGAAGACACTTTTGCAATAAAAATGTTATTAGAGGCGATATTTATAAATGTAAGTAGCTGTAAATAACTATTAATAATTGTTAATAAGTGTTACAAACTGTTTATAACTGTTTATAACTATAACTGTAATGGTTTCTAACTGTTATTATAAATTGACAATTGATTCTATCGTTCTTTTTTTATAATTATAACAGGTGAAAAGGCTAAATTATTCCATGAAGATCAATTTACCCTTTTCACCTGTTATAATTTAAAAAAGGAACGATAGAATCAATTATCAACTGTTATTAACAGCTTTTAACATTTATAAATTTTAAAATAAATTTAAATAGCCAAAAGTTTTTAGAATTTAAGATTTAAACTATTATAAACAGTGCGTAACACTTATTGACAATTATTAATAGTTATTTACAGCTACTTACATTTATAAATTTTGCCTCTAATAACATTTTTGTTGTAAAAGTGTATTCGAAGTTATTAAATATGAATAACTGTTATTAACTGTTAAAAACTGTTGATAACTGATTATAATTGTTATTAGTATCACTATTCCGACATTTTATAATAGCTATAAACAGTTACAAACAGTTCTTAAGAGTTCATAAAAGTTAATAATTGTTTCTTAATGATATTTATGATGGCCTTTATGATATTTCACTTGATGGTTATCTGCAGGGTTGCTTCTAAGTAAACCGTTGTAATGATACAAAACAAATGTATCTGGATAAGTTCTAAGTTCTTCTGGGTAGAATCATACATAAAACTTAGAAGTAAAATTATGCCATCATTATCCGTATCCAGTTTTTTCTTCATTATTTCCACGCTATAATATTATTAAATAATTAGAAATATTACTAATGATTTTAAAATTCAAATAAATAATACTACTTACTATTCAGCATCAGAAAATAGTCCAAGTTCAGCTAACACGTTTTGCAAAGAATCAGTTGGAATAAAGTTATTTCCATTATTGCCATACTTTTTGAAAACTCGCTTTGCTTCTTCTGAAGTTATTTCTTGAAGTTTCTAGGAAAGTTATAAAACCTGTATGATTTTGCTCATCAATACCTTTCAGTTCTGTAATAATATATACATATAAATGTACTAAACGTGTATAGAATATTGTATTATTATAATGATTAACAATTTATCTTACGGAGTCCTCCAACATCTTGATCATGATTCCATACATTGCTTACTGCTCTACCACTCAACATCAAATTAATTAAACTTTGACGTCCATACCCAAAAGTAGAATGTATTAAGGGATCAGTTAAATCAGATATTTTTAATCGCATTTGAGGTATTCCTTTTGTACATGAAACTGCGAGTTTAATAATGAGAACACACCAAATGGTTCCTTAAGCATGCTGATATTATCAGTAAAAATTGTTTAACTTCTTCAACACTAACTAATGTACGAATCCTGTAATCAAAAGTATAAAGGTTATAAATTTATCATTTCAAATTTATGTTTTAGAATTTTAAGTAACTAATAGCCACACCTCAATCGAGAATGAAAAATTTTAGATTCTAACATTGGTTCAACATCTACGGTACTGGCAGCTTCCGTCGATGGATTTTCTTGTACCTCTGGACTCTCTTCCACTGGCATCTCCTCAACAGGCACTTCTCATCCATTGGATCCACTACACAGTACTTTGCATTTATTGGGTCCACTGCCTGTGCAAGATTCTCTAGCATATTAGCCTCCTTCTGACTGTTATGTCGGACTCAACTTTACTTGCTAGTTTAAAGCTGTTGGATCTCAGCTAGAATCAGAAGTTCTTCAAAGATGAAAACAGATATATAGATCTTGAGAAGGCTGGACTTAGCAAGTCACAGCTGTTTCTGCTACAGGGCTCGCTGACGTTGGGTCAACGGAACGAAAGCAACTTGAGCGGTTGCTTAATCGGGTTATTATGGCACCTGAAAGTGTACTGAGGTGCACTACATGGGTTGAGTACAAGATAGAGGTCGGATCAGCTCGTCCGATCAAGCAAAATCATTATTCTGTTTCCAAGAAAATTGAAGAAGAAATACACCGGTAAGTGAGGGAATTGCTCGAAGCTAGAGTAATTGGGCCTTCAGGTAGCGGCTGTTCGAGCCCTACCGTGATGGTGAAAAAGAGCAGCGGCAAGTATCGGATGTGCATGGACCAGATGCTGATCAATTGCCGTTCATGGATCATATACTGCACAACCTATCATATCTACACTTGACATAAGCAGCGCTTATCATCGGATTCCGTTGAAGACAAAATCCAGGCCCATCACGGCATTTACGATGCCGAGTAAGGGCCTATATCAGTATAAATACTGTCTTTTGGCCTAAGTCTAGCAGGAGCGTCCTTTCAGAGACTCATACATCGAGTGATTGGGTCAGAGCTCGAGCCATATGCTTTTATCTATTTGAATGACATCATTGTCGCGACTGAGTCATTCGAAGAACATCTAGCATGACTCGAAAAGGTACTCCGGCGAGTATACAAGGTCGGTCTCACCATGTACCGAGAAAAGAGTGTCTTTTGCCAAGAAGAGGGAAATATCTGGGTGTGATTGGTGAACCGAGACGGATTTCGGCCTGATACAGATAAGATCAAGCCTATTATGAAATATCTGAGAAGTTTTTTGTGTATAGCATCGTGGTATCGAAAATTTTTAACAGGCAATTGCACACACTATAATCGTTGAAAAAGGACTGTCTCTGCTTATATTTTGTAATCCTTTAAAATGCTTAACTCGAGAGAGTTGGGCCTAGGATTAAGAGCTTGAGGTTTGCTTAGCTTGGCTTGAGCCAATTAAGTACACCTCGTTTTCCGTTTATTATTATATTATTATTCCTTTAAAATGCTTCAAATTTAAAATATAAAGGAAATATATACGCTTTAGAAGTGATAAAAAAGACTGCCCTTGCATGCTTATGTGGCATTTCGCACCAAACCTCCCAGGCTGGTAAGCGGGCGCCTAAAACCATCTATCGATAAAAGTTCGTATACGTTTTCGATGTATTTTTTTCTTCAGCTTTCTTGTAGTGACATTTGTTTTTAATGATTTTCTCGTTTTAACCTTGAAAAAACAAAACGTGTTATATCTTGAAAAGTGTATTTTTAATATTTTTTTTAATACTCTAGATCGAAAGATCAGTTTTTTTTACATCGAAATAGCCATTTTCCAGGTAGGACTTTTTTGATATTTTCGAGGAATTAAACCATGAACACGTACCCGCAGTGACAAACCAGTGCGCTCCGCGAGACTATAGCCGACCGCGCGGCTACAGTATACTAACTCATAGCTTTAACACGTTCTTAATGTTTTTTAAATACTTCTAACTTGAAGTAGCTTTATATATTCATTTATAATTTTTCTTTAAATTAACTTTATGAAATTTAATTTTTATTTTTCATTCTCTTAGCAGCAGAACTTTTCTTTTTTAATTCTTTAGCTTTTCTTTTACTTCTTTTTGTTACGTGTGTTTTCGTTTTGACTTTCATTACAGTAATTTTTGTTTTCTTTAGTTTCGGGAAAATATCATACTCAGAAGCAAGTGAAACCTTTTTTAGTCTCAGCGTGTTCTCTGAGGAGGGAATAAAAGCGTGATTGATTAACGTACCAGGTATCGCTATAGCGCTACCAAATCTTGGCTTCAATGCTAAAAAAGATTTTTCATACTCTGTTTTTTCACTGAAGAATACTCTAGTTTCTTTACAAATATTTTTTTGCCCAGTTGTAAAGATCTTGTGCAGTAAGAATATAATTATTCGACGAGCATTGTAAACTAGCACGCTTTGCCCAGCGTTTTAAATTAGCACCAATTCCGTCACATGCGCCTTTCCCATGCGCGGTAGCATAAAAATAAATTCCATTCAGCTGGAATCCGAAAATCTTTCTCATGAAAAAGGAGGTTAGCGAAATTGTTTTTATTTTTGAAGTGTTGACCTGCTCCATCATATATGTAATCTATTTTTTTTTTGGCTCAAATTTCGTTTTTGTATAATTTAAAATTATTTTTTGGTATTCGTAAACTGCTACAGTATCATGATTTTAATTATTAAATATAATAGCTAAGCTCCTGTGTTCAAGTTTATTATTCTCTTTAAAATAGATTACGACTGTGAATATAGTTGCTTGATTATTATTCCAATGAAATGATTGAGTTGAATTTTGTATTACAAATCCGTAATTTTGTGCAAAATCAAAACAAATTATGTATTCTCCATGAAATAGATTTTCTTTCAGGCATTTGATAAAAAGGGACTGGTTTTTTGCAATATAATCGTGAGTTTTGAATTTCATCATTTTTTCACACAGTAAATCTAGGTATTCATGAGTGTTCATAGTTTTTTAAACTACCGTGCATCGATCGGTTTGCATCCATATTTCAAATTCTACTTCATAAATATCATTATCAGCAAGAGTCTTAAGTAATATTTCTTTCAGTTTTCTTGTATTTGGAAAAAATCTAAACAGTCTCCAACTAAACACGCAGTCGATGGATTAGTGCATACAATTGCTTGAATGCAATCATGATAATTTTTAGAGGTAATTCTGTGCCTTTTGTTAAGCGCTCTATATCGATTCCGCTAAACATCAGTTTCATATTTTCATGATCTACGCATACACACACAACATGTGTACCACTACTTCCAGCTAATACACAGTGTGCCAGTCTAAGTTCAGTAAATTTAGTGAAACCTATCTTAAAATTTTCATGTTCTTTTTTAAATCGAGTATATAACTCGTTCAGATTACTAAGTAATAATCTTTTCTAAACATGAACTCGATTGTGATCATTTTGTTTAATTGATATAAAATGTTTCATGCCCGGCATTAATCGACTTATATCATCAAGTTCATAAAAAAGTTTTACTAAATTTTAAGTTTCAACAGGTAATACTCTTCCTTTATTTTTATCCGGCGATGTTAAAATACCATGTGCTGCCACTGAACTTTGTGCTTTCTTAGCCTCCCATTCAGTGCAACCGAATTCTCTCATTAAATCTTTACGACTCCAAAATTTCTGGGCTAGAGTGAGCAATAAAATTCTTTCTTGTTTAGTCTTTGATTCTAAAAATTGTTCTTTTATTTGATTAAGAACTGCAATTCCTGCTTTGTGATAATCATCTTTACAATTATTTGACTCACTTTTTACTTGAGTTCTCAATTTATAAATTTCTATTTTACATTTCAGACAGATTTTTGCTTCCATAGCTATGCTAGGATACATTTCTCTTAAAGCTTGTGAGAAGCTCATTAACTTTCCTCTTTCGAGGTGATTTTTAATCCCTAAAGGATTTGTACATTTGAATTTGCGAAATGAATCCATACTGACTAAAAACAATGTACTGAATAGAAGAAAACTATTAATTACACTGGTTTACAAAAAAAAGGTGATGACTATTTGTCAAGACCACTTTATCCTTATGTATTTTGACGCGCTGAATATGAATCCGAGGTCTATTTACCTCCATCACGTCAGGTTCAAGGGCATTTCAAGGTGAAATACAGGAAAAGCCGTGCAATAAAATTCGAAAACCTTTTATATATGTTTTCGGGATCGCTGAATCGAAATCCGAGGTCCATTTACCTCCACCTAGTCAGGTTCAAGGTCATATCAAGCTCAAATACAGGAAAACCCGTGCAATAGACTTCAAAAACCTATTATATATGTTTTTGGAGTCGCTGAATCGAAATCCAAAGTCTATTTACCTCCACCCCGTCAGGTTCAAGGGCATTTCAAGGTTCTGAATTGTATGCAGTTATGAAACATAAGACGCTCACGCATATTGTCACATTTTATTGAAAACTCTGCACCTCATCTTCAAGTTTCAAGCGCGACATTAGATTCGCTTGTGGTCATATTTTTCACTTTCAACCCTACCTATCTCGAAAACTTTTGATTCGTTGGACTGGTACCCATTAGGATTTTTGGAACAGGAGGCTTTGAACTACATTATATTGCGATTTCAGCCAACTTAACTGGGGTCGGATTTTAATGTAAAGTGTGCTGGGTTCTTTTTGAGAAGAATAAAATTGAGTAATTTCTTTTAAGAAAATTATATCTCCCTACTCTCGGAGCTCTCGGCCCTTTTCAGGGCCACTTTTTTGCTTCCAAATTCCTATTCCGTCAAAAATTTCGTTGTCATACTATCGCAATTGGAATTGATTCGAGTTCAATCCCTCCGGCATTTTTTCGGGACCTTCATGCAATATTCTATATGAAAATCTTATTTAGTTGATATTACCATGGACAAATGCTTTTGTGTTATGTGTGGGAAATATAATGTCAGCAGGAACCTAATAAATTTCTTAGAAAAAATTCAAAAAGCGTACACGGAGTGCTTTAGTATCGCTCATAATCTTGCAAACAATTCCTGGGTCCCGAAAGTCAGTTGCCGAACTTGTGACGCGCGTTTGAGACGTTGGAAAAGTGGGACACTAAGAATGAGTTTGTCTTCACCTATGATCTGGCGTGAACCTCAAAATCACGATCGTGATTGCTACTTTTGTTTGAACGATAAATTACTACGAAGAATTACTCTATGAAGGGTATGTAAATAAATTAACAGATAAAGATTACAATAGAGACCAAGTGGTGTATACTCAACTAAAGATGTAACTTTCGCTTTAGCTAGTAAGTCAGAGGATAGCGTTTGCGGATATAAGGTAATAAAAACTGAGCACTCTAAACTAGTTTAATTGAAACGGTTAGGGACGAATCATTTGGGAACATATAGAAATACATTAAGACGCAGATGGAAGAATTATATAGGAACGTAGTAATTCAAAGATGCAACATAGAAAGAAAGACCCTGAAGAACGCACACGCCATAGTCACACAAGCGCCAGACCAGTTTGCTTAAAGTTTGATGAAAGGGCCAGGATATATCGCATTAGTAGCTGGAGAGGTCATACATGTCATGAAATGTATACCTGTAGAAGTCAAAATTCAGTATGGAGAGAATCGTTATGCTGACCTGCAGGTGACAACGAAAAACGTTACGCACTTCATGTCACCAAGGACGCATATCTTGAAGAGAAAAGAGACAAAAGTTATTTGTAACCCGTTACTGCCGCCAATATATTACGTAGGCGAGGAATGGTATAAAATTCTACCTAAAACAACGTATACATTTGCACCAGTAATGATAAACCGATTGCTACAACATCTTGGAAATACATAAATTCGGTGTCATTGGCTGAGAATGCAATCTACACAAACAAGGACCTAGACGAACTTCGAGAAAGAATTATGTTCCCAGTACAGAAATCTGCAATGCTCAATGACATTGTTAGAGAATTAAACGGCCATGAAGCATACAACAGTGAAGGAACGATAATGAGACTTCTAAATGAAGATACCATCCAGAAGATAGCGGAAAATACTTGGAGCCGAATGTGGACAAGATTCATCACGTTTGGAACAGCAAGTGCAGGGGTGATAAAAATCCTTTTGTGTTTCCAAACCGTAAAAATGATAACTGAAATAGCCATCAACGGGTACTCGATTCATAAAATAAATGGATGCTCAGTACATTGATTAGGTGCAGTATGGAGCACTTTAGCATACTACTTAATAGCCAAAGCAACCACTAGCAGAAGGAATCCAGACGAGAATAGTACGGAAGACATTGAAACGCATGTCTAGACGACCGATACTGGAAAACCCAGACGGTCAGACATTAGGTCAGATTGCGTTTACCAGACATACGCAAAGATACAAAAAACAATTAAAGACCTAGACAAGGATTAGGAAAACCCAAGAGCATCTGGCGGTGAAGCACCATAATCTATACCTAGATAATGATGTTTTCTCTGTTAAAAGAAATATACGTATATATTCTGGGAATAGCAATTTGTATTAAGCAAGCGTAGAATTTAAATAAATAAATAAATACAAGCCATTGTTACTATTATTGCTTAGTATAGGGATAAGTAATTACGATAATGCGTATGTACGCAATCGTTAACAGTTTAGATTTAATTGACGAAATAACATTTTTTTTATAAATATTGTATTCAGCACATATTTAGTTTTTATTAAAGTTCTATTTCTTACAAACTGCAACAGGGTATTTCGGGGAGCAACTCTGCAGCCAGTTACTTACCCCGGGCCGTACCGAGTACGTCTGACGGCAACTCCAACAACGAGTTGCCGCGGCCTGCTACAACGTGAGAGCTCCGTGCACTCACTTTACCCGTTCACGGTGTGTCTTATGTGCGTGTGTATCCTTGCACACGCACCGCCGGCTCTCTTTTTCCCGGGTTCAGCCGCTCAGCTTATGACTTGCAGCTGATTGCTGCAAGTCCCGCGGAGAGTGGCGGTAATCGGGGCTCGGACACGGGAAATTCCCAAAAAGAACTAGACGAACAAACTGTAGTGACGACGTTTATTCGTCTACGAAAAATAAAACAAAACTACAAAAATACGCGAGGTGTTAGCGCGTGCGCGCCGGCCGTTGCCGTCGAACGCGCACACTTCAATTTAAATTCGGCTACAAGAAATCTACGACGTCGAACGTATCGAACGTTCGAATATTTAAATCGCCGAATATAATTTTGCAGTGAATATTATATTCGGTCCGGCGCGTGTATAGCTTGGCTATACTCGGAGACTAGCTGTGTCTCCGACGTAAACACACCGGCGCGTGTTTACTCGCGCGACCTATCAAGTTCATGCAGTGCTATGCCGGCGTACAGCAACTGCTCTCGCAACCGTGCGAGTATGAGAGAGAGAGAAAGACGATACGAATAAGCGTTCAGAATTCGTATCCGAATGCTCGCGCGACTATAGATTTACCGCGCGTGTAATACAATATTACTTACTCGGTGCAAGGAGTGCTCTTGGGTGAAACCCCTTGTTCCTATTCCTTTCTCGTGAGTGGCCGGCTGGTCCTCTCACCACGCAACTATACTATCGAGGGAGGCCGTCTGTCCCTCCGCTCGTCGCCGCCGATGGAGTAATCGGGGAGGGGGGGGGGTAATTTTCCCCGAATACGTCACACCCACTCCACTCACTACACCAACGGATCGCTCTGCTGCACGCACCCGCGAAATTTCTCCGTGGAAAAACGTTTTCTCGATCACTGGAAACTCGAGCACGTCTGTTGCTTCCAGTGGCTGCGGTCTCTCCCGAGCTTTTCCGGGGCTGACGCGTCGGCAGGATATCTCTCTCTCGCTCGCTCTCATAGTTAGGTATGGGAGCACAACCGGTAGGTGCTTCCCGCCCTCGCGCGCGGCAGTTCAACTAATTAGCCGCGCTCGTCCAGTTGTTGCTCGCGAAGATGCGGATTATTCCCCGAAAATAATTAGGCGTCACACCCTCCCCCCCAGACGTCGATAAGCTACGACTTGGAGACTTCTGTGTTGCTCGCGAGCCGACGGGTTAGGTAGGGGAACGCAGAAATGAATCGGAAGACTTGGAAGTATGTATGACAATAAAACTATGTATATATTCAGAAGGAAAAAAAAATAGAAAGATCATTCAAGACACAAGGAATGGAGGATTAATTCCGGCTCGCAGTTTGGCTTTGCGCACGCGTCATTCTCGGACGAAACGCCGTTCGCGGTTCTATGACTATCGCTTTTTTTTAACAGGGCGGACGCCCCGGTTTGCGCTTTTCCGTTACATTATTAGTTACGGGGAGCTTTCCCAGAGCACCCCGTCGCTGGACTATGTACGCCGCTTTGCGGGGACGACCCCGTTTTCTACTGCCCTGAGCTGCAGGCTGAGCTCTCTCAGCCTGTGACGTTTGCCCACCGGCAACGTCCTGAGCTAACTAACATCGGCGCTCGCTGATGGAGTCGTGGGTAACGCCACACGACTCCCGCCTTCCCCCGGAGGTTGGGCGTCGACTAAGTTGTCGTCGTCTTCTTCCGGAACTGTATCATCTGGGACGTAAGATTTCATTTGCTCAGCGTGAACAGGTGTAACTACACGTCCTGCTTGGTCACGTAATTCGTACGTATTCCTGTCAAGCACGGTCGTAATCTCGTACGGCCCTGCGAATTTCGGAACTAGCTTTCCTGCTACTCCTTTCGCTGCATTGGAGAAAACTTTGTTTCTCTTCCAAACTTTTTCGCCAACTTTATATTGGACGTCTCGACGGCCTGCATTGTAGTAGCGTGCCTGTCGATCTCGTTCTTTATCTGAACTATCAGCTGCTACTGACAGCATGTCAGATAGTTTCTTTATGCGCTCGACCCAACTGTCGAGCGCTTCTTCCTCACGTTGATCTTGTGAGGCGTTGACCTTCTGGCGAAATGTTGACATCGGAGGTTTCGGTTGACTGCCGTAGATTAGGAATGCTGGACTCATTCCCGTTGCACTACTCTTCGAATTGTTAAATGCAAAGACGACATCTTCGAGATGTTCGTCCCAGTTATCGTGCTCATCTTGGATGAAGGCAATGATCATCTGCTTTATCGTGCGGTTAACCCGTTCAACGAGGTTAGCCTGCGGATGGTAAGGTGGAATCGTCTCGTGACGAATCCCCCTTTCTGTCAAGAAACCGTCGATCAGTCGGTTCTTGAACTCTGTCCCGTTATCGGAAAGGAATTCCTCGGGTGTTCCAAACTGGAGACAGATGCATCTGACGAATCTTGCGAGTATCGCTTTACCCAACCCGTAGCACGGCGGAGTGGTATCACTTCTACCCACCTCGTGAATAGATCTTGGAATACAAAGATGTATTCAAATCCTTTTTTCGTCTTTGGAAGCGGACCCATGATGTCACCTGCGACATATTGCCATGGTCGTTCCACTATACGACGGCCCATAAGTCCTGCAGGTGCTCTCTGGTCCACCTTGCATTGCTGGCAGACTTGGCACTGCCGTATGTATTTAGCGACACATGCGTCCATGCGTGGCCAATAATACTGCTGTGCTATCCGTGCGAGTGTCTTCTCGCGTCCTAAGTGCCCAGCTGTCGAGCTGTCGTGACACTCATGCAGTATATCTTTCTGCTTTTCTTGTGGGACGACGAGCTTCCAAGCATCGTTGTCCTCGCCCAGAATTCCTTCGACTAGCGGATCGGGGTTGTGATAATATAGTCTCCCTCCGATCAGCTTGAATTTCGGGTTTTTGCGAGGGTCCTCCGTAACTTTCTTAACTTGTTGGAGGTACCACTCGTCTGCTGTTCCATCTGTCCAAGAGACGCCGGCTATGACTGTCTCCTCGCTATCCACTTCGTACATGCGTGATAGCTCATCTGGGACGTGATTGAGCGCTCCCTTTCGGTGCTCAATCTCGAGGTTGTGGCCTTGAAGTTCCAATGACCATCTCGCTAAGCGTCCTGTTGGACCGCTCAGGCTACGTAGACAACGTAGACTACTGGGATCGGTTATCACTTTAAACTTGTAGCCTTCTATGTATAGACGAAACTTTTTGATCGCCCATACAACTGCTAAGCATTCTCTCTCCGTTACGCTGTATTTCCTTTCAGCTGGAGAGAGAACTCTGCTTGCAAATTCGAGGATGTGTTCTTCATTCTCGATGAATTGAAGTAACACTGCTCCGATTCCAGTGTCACTTGCATCTGTTTGTATTACAAACTCCTGCTCAAATTCAGGCGTTTGTAGCACTGGAGCAGAGGCTATGAGCGCCTTTACCTGCTCAAATGCAAACTGGTGCTGATCCGTCCACTCATACTTGCGATCTTTCGTCGTGAGTTGAGTGAGTGGATCTGCGATCGTGGCGAGATTGCCTAAGAATCTCCTGTACCACGATGCCATGCCTAAGAATTTCCTTAACTGTCTTAGATTCTTAGGCGCCGGATATTCAATCACCGGTCTAATCTTTTCTGGGTCGGGGCAAAAATAATGACGTCGTCCAGGTGTGCCAATGCAAATCCATCGCATTCCGACGTGACGACCATGTCTATCAGGCACTAGAAAGTCGCTCCAGCGTATTCTAATTGGAACGGCATCCTCGTGTACTGGAAATGTCCCATACCAGGTACCGAGAATGCTGTCATTGGTTTAGATTCTTCATCTAAAGGTACTTGATGGTAAGCATTACTCACGTCCTGTGTGGTAATATACCTCGCCTTCCTTTTCTTGCGAAAAGCGGCATCCATCCTTCTCGATGGGTAGCCATCCGTGGACCTTTCTGAAGTCAATGCACATGCGATATCCTCCACCGGATTTCTTAACCATGACTACCGGGCTTCACCACGGGCTAGTTGATGGTTCGATGACACCTGCGTCAAGGAGCTTTCTCACTTGCGCGTGCATCTCTGCCTCGATCACCGGGGAGTACGGGTAATACCCTTGTTTGATGTGGCGAGCATCTCCAACATAAATTTTGTGGTTTACCCACGACGTGCACCCCAAAGTGCTCGGTTTGTCTCCTATTTCACTGCACACAAGTTCTTCTACTTGTGCGCGTTGTTCTGCGGTCACGTTGTCGAGACAGAACAAACCGGACAAATGCCGCTCTCAGTTACAGCAGCTAACTGAATCTCGATTTTGACATTAGCATCTACTAATGTCAATTCGTTTGTGCGCGGATCGTGTACTGAGCCGAATTCTCTCATGAAATTCGCGCCCAAGTAACACTCCGCGTCGAGTGCGGGGAGGATCGATACCTTGATCTCCCTCGTCACTCCACCGATTGTGAATGGCAAGTTAACACAGCCAGCGATGGCGCTGCTGCTACCATCTGCGAGTTTCGCACCTGCATACTCGCTTGTCGTTAATTTCCGATTGCATGCGCTAGCGAGCTGCAATCCAATCGGGCCCATAACTGTGATGGATGCGGCTGTATCGTGCAGAGCGCGGAAGTGGAAACCACCCACTTCCATCTGTAGCAACCATCTGGATTCCAGGTTCGTTTCCATCTGTTCACCAGGGTTTTTCATTCCTTCTAGTGAATCACTCGAGGTTGCATCTAATGTCGTTTCTTTGACATTAGTGCTCTCTGGGAGAGTAGCGACCTCGTCTACTCTCCCTTCTGTCCGTTTCCCGAACAGACTGGGCATTTCTGTCTTGTTACATTTTCCTTGCCGCAGCCATAGCATCTAAATGGTTCCTTTCTGTAACCATTTCCTTGGCCATTTCTTCCATTCTGACCATTTTGGTTGTTTTGCCCATTATATTGGCCATATTGGCTGTTTCCTCGGAATTGGCCCCTCTGTGGGCTTCTTCTGTTGCTTTGTGGAGATGGTGGCCTCCCTCCGCCACTCTGTTTCGGCTTTTGTGCCTCACGGACTGCTTTGACGATCGTCTCGGTCGTCTTGTCTAAGTGGTTCGTGAGCATTTTTACTAAATCTTGCAAAGTGCTACTCGGTAGCACTTCTTGCTTCTTCTCCGTCTTCTGCTGTGGTAGCTCTGTTGCTGCCACTTTAACGTTCGGAATGATTTTCGCCGCTTTGTCTCCTTTCGGCTTGAAAGCTGCTACCGGTATCACTGCTTTGCTTGGAGAGAGTGGTGTCCTGTCGCCGTTCTCTCTCTCCAGAACGTATTCTGCCTCGGCGCACCGATCAATCAGGTCGTCGATGGTGTCGCATTCATCTCTGCGGACTAATCGTTTGAGAGGAGGTAATAAATTTAGATATATTTTATCTATCTCCTCTCTTCTCGACATCCTCGGTCGAATTTCTCGTAACATGCATTCCATGCATGTCACGTAACGACTGCTCGTTTCCTCTTCGCGTTGGAAACGACTCCTGATGTCGTCTCTCAATCGTTCCTGCTTATTGTGTATATAGCTGAACCTTCTACGTATCGCCTGGCAAAATTCTGTCCATGTACGCCAATCTTCTTTGTGGCTGCTGTACCACATTCCAGC
>UELU01105971.1:0-11042 GCA_900490025.1 Megastigmus dorsalis
GCCATTTCCGTTTTTTCGGTCAAGCTTCTCTCTAGCCATCCGAAGTGCGGCGTACGTACCGTCTCCTGTCCTGTGGTCGTGAGGCTTTCCTATCACCTCACAGGCTAGGCATTTGTATGCTTTCTCGCACCCTTCAGCCAAGTGTCCTGGCTCTCCACATCTGTAACATAGCTTCTCTGTGATGTTCTTCGGGCACTCTGAAGCAATGTGTCCATATTCCAGGCACTTGAAACATCTTCTAACGAATTTCTTTTCTCTTGCCCTAGCGATGACCCATCCGACTCTTACTTTGCCTGGTTTTAGCACTTTTTGTGTCCCTATCTGTCTATCTGTCTATCTATCTGTCTATCTGCCTATCTGTCTATCTAAATACAACAGTACAAAATTTCTACTTTTTTGCGCCAATTTTTACTCTTTAGGGTTTAGAGTGTAAGTTACGCATTCTTATATTTTCTTTATCTCTCTCTTATAACTCTCTTTAGTTTTGCCTCCATGTAATTATAATTTTTACCTTTTAATTATTCAAAACCACTCATTTTTTATGCCTTAAAGGCTGAGAGTGCATTTTCCTGCAGTTTATGCAAGAGAGCATTATAATGGCTTTCTAATGCCTCGCTCTTCTTGCCTATACGAATTTTAATTCGTACATCTGCGGAAAATTCCATTGAATATTGCCTGCTGGCACATAGTATCCCCAGTATGGAATTGGAATATTATAATTTCCAAAATTATGGAAAATTCCAAAAAAGATACTTGTAGTGCCTGTGCTTACAGCAGCAAGAGAAAAGGACATTGGAGCGAGAGATAAGGATGCTAGACCCAACAACATTCCGATGTGGTGCCGAACTAGAGCGCACCAATCAGCGAGCGACGTGACAGCAGCGCGAAGGATGTCGCGGGCCTCGACGGACTCGGCGATGCTTACCTCGGCGACTTCTCTCCTGGCTACCGAACGGACAACACCCTCTACGGACTCTTCCGCGCCGCGTAGTTGCGATCTTCTATATCGCGTAAAAGTTCACTTCGCGAACAGTGATAGTGCCTGTGCCTTTTTATTGGCAGCGCTCGTTCGTTTAGATTTATAAATTATTAAATTATATTTTGAAATATTGTAAATTTACTGCCTCGCTTTTTCGGGCCCGATGCCTGATTAAAATCGTTTCGATATGAGCAGGAGCTACAAAAGGGTAGGATTTGCCTTACGCGGTTTTACAGATTTTTATTTAAATTAAATTTATAATTTTGCGCCTACTTTGTGGCTTTAACTCCGCGTTAGAGTGCCTTCGTCCTCGCGCGTTTGTAGTTATTTTTTTTGTTAAATTAATTTCTCGCGCATGTATCCGTACGCTCGAGATTTGAGGTGGAGCAACGCATAATTTGGTGAGCCAAGCGACTAAAAATATTGTAAGGCGTATTGCGTGACTCTTCAAGGCAATTATATAAAATCATATTTCATGTACAATCAACTTGTAGTAGAGTCATTTAAATAAATGGCGTGCCTACTGCGACAGGCTTTTGTAATATTCCGCTAGACTCACTCTTTACATTTTATTTGTTACACTGAAAATAGCATGCCTCTCAGAGGTTTTTTGTAAATATTTATTTGCCTATTAAAGGAATTATATTGTTAAGATCAACTTCAAATTATCGAGTGTGAACTTATTTGTATTTATTATTTGATATTTTTGCATGTGTGTGTACGTGTCTGTCCACAACCCGAAACTCAGCTCGAACGTCTCTGGCTGTTCGACCTCACGACTTTGCCTCTGGCTAGTCGCGCATATATAAAAAGAAAGTAGAATTTAATTCAAATTAATTAATCGAGTGGTACTGCTCGAATATAGAGTAATTTATTTCAATAAATCTTAAAATACAGTGCCTGGCGCCCTGATTCACTCTGCCTATGCAGATAATTATTAAAATTATAAATAACTTAATTTATTAAAATTTGGACGGTAAATCAACCGTCATTTGCCTCCTACTTATACACGCGGGGAAGCTACCGAGTCGCTCCCACACTCAGTCAAATTCCCCCGTTATACTATCTATCTATCTATCTATCTATATCTCTCTCTCGTTCGTTGAAGCGTGGGTGTTCGAGAGTTCTCCCCTCGTCCCCAGGGTACCGCGGCGGCTGGCTACTTCTCTGGCCTGTGTAGGATAGTGGGGGAGGGGGTGCTTTGTGCTTCCACCACTGCACTGGCTGCACCGTGACGTAAATGCTGTGGCCGACTGGGCTGCCATAAATGGCCTTCCTCTGAACCTCGGGAAGATCAAGGTGATGATTTTAGGCAATGAGGCGTTCATTTCTCGCATAGACCTCGAAAGTATCCCTTATAATCTTGGTGTCCTCATTACAAATCCTAGGCTGTGTCTATGGCACCCTACGCTCCCTAAGGCACTACTGCCATTCACTAACTTTCTCGCTGAAAAAGAGCCTAGTTGAGAGCTTGGTTTTCCCCCACTTTGATTTCGCTTGTGCTGTCTACAATGATGTAGACAAAACTTGCACCACCGAGATTGGCAATATTCCTCGTCGTGGACATACCCTGCCGCATCGCATTAACATGGGTTGACTCTCTGCTGCCAAACGCCGTGAGCTCTTCATAGGCTCACTGGCGTTCAACATCTTGGCAAATCACAACCCAGCCTAGCTCGCCTCAATGTTCCAGCGTATGAACATAAATGTTTTTTACGTAAATGTTAATAGGTTAAAAACGCATTTTGCATTAATTGAGGCGAATTTTCTGGGTATATCGTGTGACATTTCGGCCGTTACTGAGACATTCCTCAGCGAACTTGACGCTGATTCCATCGTTCAGCTACTACTCTCCACCACACACTTCGCACCCACTACGTTACGATGTATCCGTCATAATCTTAAACTCCAATGACCTAGTGGATCGCCTATCTGGCACTATATTTTAAACTTTCAACAAAATAGCTCCTCTTCGGGAGGTCACTCCCTTCACATCATACGACCCCCTGGGTGTCCACTGGCATACGAAACCTCGTGAGGGAGCGAGACAGGTTATACTGTATTGCGAAACGCTCGGGCAGATGCAACGACTTTCTTCGCATCAAGGTTTCGCGTAGCGGCATCAGTAATAGGCTAAACACAGCCAAAAATGATTACTTCACCAAAAAGCATCAGAGTGTGCTGATTTTGTGATGATTATTATTAGAGCAAACAGCAGAAAAAAGTTGGAGGAAATAGAATCGCTAGATAATTAATTATACAATCACGCAATAGGTTGCCGAGATAAAACTTACTAAACAAAATGAGACATGGAATGCTTAAGGGAAATCTTCTAACTAGGGTCCCAATCATAAGGATTTGGCCAGAATCCTATTTCCTATCTAAGAATGTCAAATATCCCGGAATAATATTTGACAGACATATCCATATTTAAGAATCTTGAAATAATAAGATCTACATGTAAAATCATCTTCAACTTACGGTTACAGGTGGCAGACGATACTTATGTAATTTAATTTCAAGGCCTTGATACAGTCCGACCCTGGAATAAGCGCTCCCGCAATAAGCGCGTTTCTCTAGAGTACTGGATCGAATTATACTTCGTATCCGAATCTTTGAAAAAGCACACCGAGCTAATTGAATAGACTCGAGTGGAAAAGGCGTGGACGGGGTATACAATTCCCGGACAAAATTCTTCTCCTGATGGGCCTAGGGGTATCCACGCCTTCAGAGTGATGGATTTAGTTCAATCTTTATGGAGACATTGTTTCGCAAAAAATGTGAGAATGTCTCGATGATATAGTGCCGATAGGGCCTAGAGCTCGAGTCAAACCCCATTTAATAAAAATATATGAAAAATTATAGTTGGTTTCAAGTTTTTATAGCAATCAATATATTTTGTAGTAAATGTTATAAAGTTAAATTGAAAGTAGACATTATAAGTTGATTCCTTTAAATTTTAAAGGTAATTATTAGAAATTTTTATTAAACTATTATTAGCGATGTGAGATGAAACTAAAGTTTAGGCCTTAAAATGTAGTGTCTATTTTTGCTTGGTTTGCAAGCACATCACAGACCTATGCTGATTAGCATCTGGTAGGATCATAACAAAAATAATAAAAAGGATTCATCATACCGATAATTGAATGAGAATATGTTCTTATATTTTATAATACGATTTTTTATACCCCTGACTCTTAGATGACTATTTTAACCTTTATAAAACACTTTTATAATCCTATTTCTATAAAAACCTATTTATTAATTATTATTAATGAGCTATAAATTATTTCCATCATTAGAAAATTAAATGTCAGTTCATATAAATTTATTTTTGTATCAAGCAAATTCATTATATAAACTAATAATAAAATCTTATTATTTTCGTTTATCTAGGTATCCCAATAAAATCAACTATGGATAATACAACAACAGTTCAGTATGCTGGCTTAATCAGTCAGTTATCTGATAAGGCACGATCAGTCATAAGAGATTTAGATCCAACAAACGACTTAACATTTCTTCGTATTCGAAGCAAAAAACATGAAATTATGGTTGCTCCAGATAAAGAATTTATTTTGATTGTTGTGCAAAATCCTGTAGACTAATGTATGTAACAAATAGTATTGTACTGATATATAAAAATCATGTGTAATAATTTACAATTATCATGTATAAACATTTTTACAATAATAACAACATAATCGAAATGCTTGACAAAATTATATTCAGTGATTAAGTTTCACCATAAAGATTAAATTTTCTGAGATACAAGCAGTGTTTATTTTTCTATTCTAAAATATGAATAATTCCACCAAACCTTAAATTTCGGACAGATAGAAGTATTTTTGTTTAAATTATTTCATTAATGTGTGTTACGTGGGGATTTCGAGGTTCGGGTTAGGTTATCGGGGATTTGAAATAAGTAAAATCGGTGTTCAGAATAAGTCGTATATTCAATTAGGTTAATCCCGAGAGAGAAGTGGTCCGTGTTGCGGTGTCGTCACGACTCTTCGTGTCGCGCTCCTCGTGGCTTGAGCTAGACTCGGTTTTCCTGGTTACCTGGAGTGAGGTTGGATCTTCTCAGGCGAGTCTGCAGGATAGTCTCCGACGATCCAGTTTATCTCGCGTGATAGTCCAATTCGGTGGTGGGCAGGTGTCAAGTAGGCGCTGGCTGCGTGTGGGAACGCAGCAGCCAAGTCGCGTACGTGACATGTGCATAAGCTATTCGGTATGTGTACATCTCACACAAACAAACCGCTTAAGGAATTGTCGTACACATGCAGTTAGTCAGCGCCGTCCAGGCTGTCTCAGAACTAATTGACATAGCTACATGCATGCACATGTAGACGTACACAATAACAATTTTAAAATTTTTGTTTTTTTAATTTATGCAAATAGCGAATAAGAAATAAAAACTAATTATTGTAACGTATACTGTAAAGTACTTATACTATAATGTAATACAAAAAAAAACATACTTTATTATTATTGTCGTGGAATAATTCGCGTCCTCGCGAGCAAAACGGCCAAAGGAATGCGACTAATTAGAATAACTGCCGCGCGAGAGGGAGGGAAGCACCTATCGGTGGTGCTTCCATGCTTGCCTATGAGAGCGAGAGAGAGGGAGATATGGCGCGATCGGCAAGACCGCGCCAGCACCGAAAAATTTCGGGAGAGAGGCCGCAACGTTTCGACCGAGCGGACACGTTTTTGAATAGGATGCAATTGTCGAATTTTGAGCGATATCGGCGCGGATTACATAGTGTCGGGGTGTTTCGCGGCGTGTGTTGGTGAAGGTGTTCGTGCGAACGTGCAGTGTGGTTGGACTGGCACTGTTACCTGTACAGAGGCTATTTCGAGAGGGACAAGCAGTTCCCTCCCCGATCTTCTTCTCGTCACCGAGAATAGTTGCGGGTGAGCGGACTGGCCAGCCGCTCACAAGGGAAAGGATAGGAGTAAGGAGTTTCGCCTAGGAACACTCCTTACGTCAAGTAAGTCATTGTGTTATTCGTGCGATAGAAAAATTAGAATCGGGCGAGCTTTCGGATTCGAAGTCCGAACGCGGCGTAGATATCGTCTTTCTCTCTTTCTCTTTCTCATACTCGCACGGTTGCGAGAGTAAGTGCTGTGTGCCGGCACAGCACTATACGTTGCTTGTAGGTTGCGCGAGTAAACACCCACCGGTGTGCTTACGTCGGAGACAAGTCGAGTCTCCGAGAATAGCCAAGCTATACACGCGTCGACCGAATATAATATTCGCCGGAATATTATATTCGGAAAACGGAATATTCGAACGTTCGGCGTGCGTTCGAATTAATATTGATTTTCGTTCAGTTAAATTTCGCATTGAGGCGCGCACACACTAACACTTATTTTATATTTGCGTGGCTTATTTATTGACTGTCGTGTGTTCGAGCCCCGATTACCGCCACTCTCCGCGGGACTTGCAGCAATCAGCTGCAAGTCATAAGCTAAGCGGCCGAGCCCGGCAAAGAGAACCGGAGGTGCGTGTGTGGGGATACACACGCACAAAGACATACCGAGAACGAGAGAAGTGAGAGAATGGAGCTCGTACGTTGTGACAGATCGCTGCAACTCGTGGTTTGGGTTGCCGTCGGACGTACTCGATACGTCCCGAGGTGAGTGCTCGCAGTGCAGTATTCACCCGAAACACCCTGTTACAATACCTAATTTTTTTAATTCAATAAAATTTTGCGAATTCTATTTACATTAAACTAGCATTACTTGAAGTTTGCGTTATACACTTATCCAACATAAATTTGATACTACAGTTGTGCTTTAAAAAAGCATATTCGGAAAGTCGTTGTACGAATATCTAAAGATACTTATTTCAATTTATTTTTGAAGGTATACCAATCTTAAGCGATCCATTAAGTCGCTAGCGAGCATTGAACAGTCGATAGGATTTTTGCTTGTCAAAAAATAATGTTAAAGTAGGAAGTTATATCTTAAATTCGTTACATATGCTTGAAGCCCTGACATTATCATAAATAATGTTGAGTTTTAATGTTTACAGACTCGTGCGCAAGAGGATTAACCTTTAGAGGGCCGGGATCCGACTTTTGGCGTAATAAAATGGACATACAAATTGATTCGATTATGATACCTGCCCACACACATACACACGCATGCACGCACGCACGCACGCACGCACACACACACAAAGTTGTTAGTTTTCTACAATCTAGACACCATATTGAATACGTCATTTTGAATTTTGGAAATCTTACCTCAAATTTATAAGCAGCTATCTCCTCAACATCGAAATACTACCAATGTATTTGGATCTGAAAAATATTGTAGGAATATAGTATAAAAATTTTTTTGTTGCAATTAACATGTGGCTTTACCGTACAGGCCCGGAATACGCCATTTGGCGTAAGGCCACTGACCTCCAAACATTTGACATCAATTCAGACCTTTATCATATGCTTCAGATCACTTTTCTATAGAAACAACCATTTTTTTAAATTCCTCAAGTGCCGGCCCTCTAAAGGTTAATGAACTAGTTAATTGTTAAACCAGTGAAGTTTACGGGCTATAAAAGTTGTGTAGATTTTAATACCTTAACGATAGTTTATAACTGCGTAAACTGTGAAATTTCTATAATATTAGAGCCATAGCTTGAAAAAAGTTACACATTGTTGCTATCTATTTTATTACTAACTTCTTTGTTTATCTAGGTCTTCCTTAGGCTGTTCCTTACAAAATAGACATCATCTTCAGGAACAACCTTTCATTTTCCATGCACAGCCTATCATAGAGGGCTATCTTCGTCTAAAGGGTAACGGGAAGAATATCGATACCTTGGGTATTGGTGGTTGTGAAAAGTTTAATACCGCCTGGTCTGATACCTCTTCTTTTATTTCTTCTGGGGCTTCCAAAAGGTTCTTGAAAGATATTATTTCGTGCCTTCATTAAAGGGGGTGGTTCTGGCAATTGGTGGGACTGACTTCACTGTCGGAGTAGCCGATATTGCTCGTGTGTTTCTTTCTACTGTGGCAACTCCGGAAGGGTCATCCTTATCTGACGGTTCTGAGCTACTCTCTTCCCTACCTGAGTCTGTCGGTCGGGCTTCTGTGGGTGTGCCTCACGGTTGAACGTTCCCTCCCCTTCTTGAAAAGATGCAATCTTTCCAGGCTGCAGTGGCGTGGTGGCTTTTTTCTACTTACAGGAATTTACTTACTTTTTCGTCCATAACGGCATCTTTTGCTTTCTAGTTTCTGTCCGAAATTTTGTCTAATTTTACGCTATCTCGGGTAAAGGTTGGCTTCCTTCCGAATAGTAGGTTGGTAGCGGCTTCGGTGGAGGGTCTTCAGGTTGATCTCTTTCACTTTAGTTAGGGATAAGGTAGATTTTCGGGTTGTTAGACGTTATTAACTCCAACATGTAATAATTTAATAGTCGATATTTTATTAGGAAACCTGTTGAGGGTCCTGGTAATAATCTTGATAACGTTATCGTGGTTTTTGGCCATGACAACGTCAACTCGTGCCTCTGGCCAATTAGCAGGGATCCGATTTTCCCGCGGTAACAGTTGATAGTTTTGTCGTGGTGTGTAATAATCTTCGTTTGTTCGTTGATATCGGTAGTCATAAGTAGGTGGCCTCTAGATCGCTGACGCTCATGCTGATGCCAGCACGTAGTCGATTGATAAAGATTTTAAAGGCTCCTTTTTGGGTTAAATTATTATATTATTAAAAAGTTTTTTATTTTAAAAAAAAAATTATTTGTTAAAAAATTATTTATTATATTGAATTTATTATCTATTTAGTTATTTAATAACGAAAATACCTTGCGCAGCTGGCTTAATGTTTCTGAAATAAAATAAGAAAAGTATTTAATTTTAAAAAAAATTAATTGTGACGTCCGAAAACTATCACGAAGAAAAAGGTTTCGTTAAAGCAATTTCTAATTAAAGAAATTAAGAAAACAACGTTCTAAATGCTATAACTCGGAATCTATTAAGCTGAGTGTGAGAAATACTCTATAGTTCGCGAATATAATTCTGGGATATCTCGTATTTTTATTATTGCTAAACACTTGGTTGAAAATTTTGGGAAATTGTTTAATTTTTACTAATCCCTCCCTATTAAGAATTGTGCTCCCCTCTCAGGTTCTCTCAGGATTGCTGTACTCGTTTAGTAATATTTCTAAAGATAATATTAGTAATATTTCTGAAGATAATATTTAGAATATTTCTAAGATAATATTTAGTATATTTCTAAGATAATATTTAGTATATTTCTAAGACTGAATCGTACTGTGTGTGTACGATTAACAGATTTATATTTCTGTATGAAATAATTAAAGGTATGTTAGAAAAATATTGTATGAATCGTACTGTGTGTGTGTACGATTAACAGATTTTATACTTAAATATGAAAATAATTAAAAGGTATGTCAGAAAAATATTGTATGAATCATACCGTGTGTGTGCACGATTAACAGATTTTATTTTGTTAGTATTTTAAAACTGGTTTAAATATAATCAAAGAAAAATAAAATAAATCAAAAATTTTTGTAAATGAACTTATTTTTTGGTTTATTTGAGGTAATGTTGTCAGCAGAAAATCCAATTGTAAAAACACTTAATAACTTATTAACACTCGTAGTTTTAAATGAAAATATTCTGGCTGAAGTCCAAATTATTGGAGTTATTTCTGCCATATGGAGCTGCTCTTCCTGGTTGTGTTGGCTTGTATATTTTGCGTATTGCTGCTTGACTGATTTTCAAATTCGAACTGGTTGATCTGCACAATTTTCCCACTGTATTTATATCTATTGATCCTGCTCTATTTGAAAAATTCCTTAGTGCTGGAGTGGGAGTAATATCGCTCTCCTTGTCTCTCTCAAGGCTTCTTATGTGAAGTGGTCTTTAACAATGTTTAAATCGTCCGGGAGGACTATAAAAGCCCCGGCACGTATAAGCCGTATATAGAGTGTCAGAGTGAGAGAGAGCGCAAACCCTAGTGTAGTGCAGGCAAGTGTGCCGGCTGCTATGGCCTAAAGGGAGCCGAGAGGAGAGCGTTCAGCTCGAAAACCTGCGGTGTCGGGCCAGCGCGAGCACAGGCGCATAGGCGTAGCAGCCAAAAATATTAATTTAATTACATTTAAATTAATATCGGCGTGTGCTCGCATCTGAAAGCTGTGCACAGTGGTATGTGCTGCGCCAGTTTAGAAATATATCCAAGTTTTTGTATTGTGTCATAAGCAAACTCGTCGGGTGAAAGGAATACAATGGATAGAGAGTTTCAAATAACTTCTCTTTCTAATTCGTATTTATCTTTCAGAACATTGATGTATAAATTACACAGGCCCTCAAACAAAAAAAGTATCCTGAACTGTAGTTAAGACCACCTTATTCCTACATATTTGGGCCTTCTAAAGACGAATTTGAAATAAAAAATAGGAGTCGGCCTGCGTAGATAACTAAAAACCGGAATAACTAAAAAAAAATGAGTGTCGAGATATCTTAAATTACGAAGTTCAAAATTTTTTTCATTATTTTAACAAGTGGTATTATAAATTACTTAATGCTCTCTTCAAAATCCATTTTGAATCACCTCCGAGATATGCCAATTGGAAGTTCAGGAGCATTCAAAACCATACTTGTTTGTGAATTAAAAAGTGAATTAAAATTGCATTTTTTACTTTTAGCACTTGACTTTGCGTGATTTCAGACAAATTGCTCATTGTGCTTGCATCTACATTAATTGGAAATTAGGATCTTACTCTGCCTTCCGTTATAGATATAGTCGCTCGTAGGTAGTAATTTTTTAATGTCCCCTTTCGTTCTTCTATTACTTCTATGGTTTTGGTTACTGCTTGTGTTTCTTTATGTATGATGGAGTTTGTTGTTTGTAATATTTTCTTTAGTGCTGCCAATGCAGTTACGTTCTTCCGTTTTTGGTACTTAAAGTTTTCTATACGTATTTCCTGTTTTAATGCTTCCGCGTCCAATTGATGAGTTACATTCGATATTTCATTTTCCACATAAGTCTGTGCATTTTGTAAGGATACTTGACTTTCTTGCTGT
>UELU01106027.1:0-11640 GCA_900490025.1 Megastigmus dorsalis
AGATTAGCACTTTCAAATTCCATATTAGCTTTTGTGGTAGACATTTTTCGTGTTCGGTTACATAACCTCAAAAACAGCTAAAAAACGCGTTTTTGCACTTTTAGGTTAGGATATCTTGAAAACCTGACGTACAGGAGCAATTTTGAGCTCGGATTCGGATTCAGCGCATCAAAATCCTTCGGAAATGTTAGGTCTGGTCTCTGGCTTTAAAATTTGTCGGCCTGTGTAATATACGATTGTATATAACCATATACAATTATATATAATATTTAACCGTGAAAAATAATGCATAAGCACTAAAGATATTTATTTTATTTATTAAATTTTAACCTTTGAAGAGATTTTATTTTGTTCAAATACAAGATATTTGAACTTTCAAAAAAATTTTTTCTCAATCAAGAGGAATTCGGCATGTACTTATACCCGTAGCGCTGATTTTCCTCTTGCAGGGGCATAACGTGTCGCCACCTAGCGGTAATTATGCGCAGAAAATCAAAAAGCATAACTTATTGTAAACACTTATGAACAGTCATATACGACTTTGTACAATTATGTATGATTTTTATAACTATATATAACTATACACAGCTGCGTATGAAAGTACGTAAGTGAAACTGAAAACTTTTGAAATGAAAATTATATACATTATATATAGTTGCATATAATTATGTACGATCATATAATTATATATATAAATGCATTCAATCGTATATAGTTATATAGAGACAATATACGTATATAATCATATATAATTATACATGATTACATATAATCATATAAGTTTTTATATAGGATTATATATAATTATATATAATTATATATAATTCATTTTTACCCGGGAAGTAGATTAATTTAATTTAATTAGAAAATGTAACTCTGTGGCATCTATATTCATATCTAAATCACTGTATCTGCAAAATTGTAACGATATTGTAACAATATTGTACCAATGTTCATTAATTATACTACTTATTTTAACATTAAATCCTAACTAAAAATGATTATTATTATTATTATTATTATTATTATTAATTTCTTAATACTATTTAATAACATGATTTTCATTTATATTTCAGTTTTATAAGAATCTTCGGACTGCGAGTTTATTATTGCAAAAAACAGGATCTCGATATTTGTAACTAATACACTTTTAAATTATAATTTTTAATTGATATAACTTAAAAACTTTGTTTTAAATATTACAATATGTTTTAAATAAATGGAAATAGATTTAAATATACAGACTTTATTGTACAGCACTAGATGCGCAAAACACTTGCCTTTGGGATTTTACATATCTTCAACAAAATATACAAACTAAAATTTAATAAAGAAATATAAAAACTTACTTTGCAAAGTTTGAGCGAAGTTTAAAGGCGGATCAATAAACGATACTGATATCACATCTACGGAGCCATCCAATAAGCAGAGAAAGAGTTTCAGATTATGAGGCGAAGGGAACGGTCGCTAAGCTAACTACTCTCATCGTGAGATGGTGCTGCGCGCTTACTCTTACTCTCTCACACTAATATAAATGTACCTCATATTCCAACACTAGCTTATAAATATTGTACGTTATATTTGAGTTCTATCGTACTTTTAAATTTTGTGTTACCGAGTTATACTATATAACTAAAAGACTTGAAGCTCCGTTTGAAAGCAGAGGTTTAAAAAAGTCCTCAAAAATTGCCGTTATTAGTGAAGTAAATTTTCAGTGATTAAGAAGGCGTTGCAATCTCACAACTGATAGAATTGTAAGAATGTTACTAACGTCACACGTGTACTATACAAAATTTAATAATATATATTGCTGCTGTACGCAATTACTTTGACTTACCTGTGTAAGGGGCATATTATTGCCCGCGATCGACACGAACGCATTTACGTTTATCGATGATAGGGGACGAGGTAAGGGCGCTCTAATCAACGATACCTCACGTGACCAAAGCGTAGGTGCTCGCATATGTTGCGAGCGGAAGAAAAAGGAGCAGCTCGCTCTCTCTTGATCGGGACACCGGCTCGAAAGGACCTACTAGCTACTGTGCGAACCTATTGTAGTCTGCGGCGGAAACAGCAGCGTGACGTACAAAATTCCAATTACGCACCATCGAGGCCCATTGCATTGGTCGCACGAAAACATCTTCAAATATTCCGACCGACCCAGACGAAGCAATCTACATCGAGGCCAGAGCGTAGCGACGGACATCAAGTGATCCCGATCAGGACGAGCCATCGTTCGAATCGCCCTAATTATTAAGATAAGTTACAGCGCATTTCTCCCGAATTAAAGACTGTCAACATTGCACAATTATAACATAGATTTTTATACCAAGAAAGGGAAAGCTCGCAATTGACCTTTCCATACATATTATATTTATAAGATATTATAAGTAGAATTAAGGAATTTTACACCTGTTATTTCTAGGACGTCATCGTAAAAGAGGTTACCTATTTTTTAAACATGTATGTAACTCAAAAAGTGAACATTACAGGGAAAAAAATGTGCGTTCACGGTTTGCATACCTCGTCATTTTTCAACTATTTAAATTACCATAACTTCGGATCCTGAAAACACAGAGACTTTAAAAAAAAATTTTTAAAGGCTTTGCTCTACATTTTCGAAAAAATTTATGAAAAAATGGCAGTCGCAAAGTTTAGTTGGTCGAAAGTAGCGTAGAAATGCTGCATACGGAGCTTCACCTGCGGTAAAAAACGCGAAATAAAAAAATAAAAAAAAATAATATAAATCACCCGATATCAGGACCCGAACCACATGAAATCTATTGGAAAAGGCTTAAACAATATTCTCATTCAAAGTTTGGTAAAAAAAAGTTGCTATAAAAAAGTTATAACCATTTAATAATTGCAAAAAACACGATTTTTGCGAAAATGGTCACTTTCGAAGTGCTGTATCTCCGTCAATTTTTAATCGATTATTACAAATAAAAATTAGATTTATTTGTCTTCTTAACACGACAAATCTAGTTCTCGAATTATTAAGAAACATAAAATATTGATGATTTTTCAGTGCTTTGAAAATGAGCAAAAATCGAAAAAAAACCCTTTGAACGTTTGAGATTGCAGGGAAGAGCAGAATATACCTAAACTAGTGGTATAACCTCTCATTTTAAACCTCTTGAAAAACTGAACAAATCCTTTTTCAATTCGTTCAAAAAGATTAAAAATTGACATTTTGGCAAGTACTTAAAAATAGGAAAAAAACAGCTAAAAATAGATTTTTTTCTGACCTTTGAATGTGTATATTTCCGCTTCTAGGGCATATAGAGGGCTGAAATTTTGTACAGATTATTTTGTTATAATACCCAATAAGTTCTCAAAATTTCAGCCCGATCCTCGGACTCCGTGCGCACAGTTTTTTAAAAAAGTATTTTCGACTCATATATATACGTCTTATATATTTCGTGTGAGTGCGTGTGTAGCTGTGTACTCGTATTTGTACATTTTTGCTATGTTTTCGTGTCCTTGCGTTTCTCTACATCCGTTAATACTCTTGAAACGTATGCGATTAGTTGGTCGCTGCCGATTTTCCCTTGCGAGAGAATTCCTCCCACAGCATATCCCGATGCGTCGTTCGTTAAATTGAAGCTTTGTTCGAAATTTGGAAAAATGAGGATAGGCTCCTCCCACAATTTTTTGCGCAGTATATCAAAGGCTTCTTGTGTTTTCTCCGTCCATACGAATTCCACGTCTTGTTTTAATAAATCTGTTAATGGTTTAGCGATTTTAGAAAATTGATTAATAAATCTTCTGTAATATCCCACCAATACTAAGAATTGCTTGATATTCTTTTGACCCTTTGCGCACCTATTAAATAGCCTAAATATGTTACTTCTAGCTTGAAAAACTCGCATTTTTCCGGTTGCAGTTTTAGTACTCCTTTGCGTAATCTTAAAAACAGATTTTCCAGTCATTTTATGTGCTCATCCAAGTTTCGCGAGTAAACAATTATATCGTCGATGAAACAGAAAAGTTACTTATTTAATGAACCTGCGAGTGCTATTGTGAGTGCGCGTGAAAACGTTGCAGGCATTGTGCGCAAACCAAAACTTCCTCTATTAAAGTGATATAAACCTCCATTAGTTACAAATGCTGTTTTATGCCTGTCTCTTTCATCAATTTCTAGTTCATGATATCCTGCAACTAAGTCGAAAACTGGAAAATATTTA
Source organism: Megastigmus dorsalis (assembly GCA_900490025.1). Classification (NCBI taxonomy): domain Eukaryota; kingdom Metazoa; phylum Arthropoda; class Insecta; order Hymenoptera; family Megastigmidae; genus Megastigmus; species Megastigmus dorsalis. The sequence goes on from UELU01106027.1 coordinate 4,188, forward strand.
GATCCTCCTAGTTGATCCAAAATGCCGTTAATGTTAGGTAGAGGGAATTGGTCATCCAACGTTTTTGCATTTAGTTTCCTATAGTCGATTACCACCCCATATCTTTTATTGCCTTGTAAATCCTCTTTTTTGGGTACTAGAAAACATGGGCTCGAGTACGATGATGTTGAGGGCTCAATTATCCCCTTTTCTAGCTGTTCGTTTACCTGCTTTTGAATTTCCTCTTTATGTACGGGAGGTAGACGGTACTGTTTCGATGTTATCGGGATACCGATGTTATCGGTATAGTGAGTTTGAGAATTGAGGTAGCTGTAAGTTTCTCGCCCGGAATATAAAATATATCGCTGAAATTTGTTATAAGTTTTTTTATTTCAGTTTTTTCTATAGGCGATAGATGATCTAGACGCAGTAGCTGTTTAACCTCTTTTATCCTAATATTGTTTGTGTGTTCATTAATACATAAAACTCTCCTTTTTCCTTTCCCGAATTTTGCAGCCTTATTTTTTAATAGTTTTTTAATTCTTGTAGTTACTTCCCAGATTCTTTCTATTTCATTTTTGCTAGTTTCACTAGATAAAGAACCCAATTCAATGTAGAGTTTCAGTGTACGCAGCGCCTGGCATGCTTCCCCTGCTGTGTGCGCACATAATTCGTTATTTAAAATTTTAGGCACGACATTTTGTATTAATATTTCCATATCTTTTGCGTTCTCGTATAACACTCCGTTATTTTTATTCCTTTGCTACAGAGTTCTTGTAATAAGCACATTTCTTCAAATAGAGTTTCTTCCTCACACATTTCTCCTTGCCTGTGTGCACTAATTTTTACTTTTGAAATAAATTGTGGTATTAGATTTTCCATGTTATTTCGTTCCTTCTCCCCTTTCTCGTAAAAATTATTCGAGACGGACTTTGATGCTTCATAGCAGAGTTTCGTATTACTCTGCGAGTTTGCAAGGCTTTCATTTATAACTCTACTTTTAGAGTTAAAGCTTAGAATTTGTGTAGGATCTCCATCTAATTCTTGTTTAATAATATTATTTTCAGATTTAAGTTTTAGAATCTGCTTAGAGTTTTCTTTTAAAACTTGTTTTATACTTTCATTTTTAGATTTAGTAATTTGCGTAGAATTTTCTTTTAATTCTTGCTTGATAATTTCATTTTTAGATTTAGGAATGTGCTTAGAATATTCTTTTAATTCTTGCTTAATAATTTCACTTTCAGATTTAGGAATTTGCTTAAAATTTTCATTTAATTCTTGCTTTATAATTTCACTCAAGTGAGATTTTAATTTAGATTTTCAATTTGAATTTGCTTCCATTAATACTTATATTAAAATCCGAATTCGTATTCAGACTAGTATTAGAATTCGATTTCGTAAGGTATATAGTAATTAATACAGGATTGGAGATTGAAAAATTTGATTTTGATGTAGAACTTAAATTTATCTCCGAATTTGATTTTGATTTAGCACTTGGAATTATATCCGAATTTGATTTCGATTTAGCACTTGGAATTATATCCGAATTTGATTTCGTTTTATTTTTTTAATCCATTTCAGAATTCGATTTTGACTGTCTTTGAAAATTTAAATTCTTTTCAGAATTTGATTTTTCCATTGAACCCACTTCAGAGTCCGATTTTGACTGATTTTGAAAATTTATTTTCGATTTTGTATCGTAGTTATAATATTTTGTGTTTTATCTCTTTCCCTCTTTTCGAACACTTGACCCCTTTCCTCAATTTTATGGCTCCTTTGTTCCTGAATTTCTGGTGTGTCCTCAAGTTTCCAGCTGCGTTATTTACAGTTTTTAAACAGTGCACCTCTGCTGGTTCATTATTTTCTACGAACGAAATTTCTTGTGCTCCGACTAGGTTTCTGTTTAGATAGTCTATTTTGGCTCCTCGTTGAGCAAAGAAATCGCTACCTAATAATCCCTCTTCCGTTTTGTAAATTTATTCCTGTGGAAGTAGTGGGCATTGTGTTCGTTATTCCTTGTCGTGGCATTTCTTCAAATGATACATATTTCGTCCTATCTTCCGTTATTTCAGGAGCGAATTTTATTTCTTTTATACTCGCGATTCTTTCTGTCCTGTCTTTCCCAATTATATTCTCTATTATTGACATTGGATTTATTTTTTGACTAATTAATTCACCAATCGCATTTATTAAATATTTGTCTCCGCAACATTCAACAATTTCGTCTGGATTTACGTCGTTTTTTAACACTTCTATAATCGAATCTATTATTTTTTTTGAGCCGTCATCAATTTCATCGCTATTTATTCCGCTATCGTGTCTGTTTCTAAAATAAGCTAACGCGTCTTCAAGTGAGCTGAATTTTACATTTGAATCTATTCTTAAAGCATGCATCGTTATTAAGTGCGCTTGCAGCATTATTATCAGTATTCATGCTTGCTTAAAAATTATGCAAGAAAAATCTTCGCCAATTAAATATTGCACTAATCCGTTTTAAAGAGGGGCCCCCACTTGTTACGTCTAGGGTGCGCAACGAAGAGAATAAATGTACTTGAATCGTACACAGTTAAATGACTCGTCAGTGACGGAAAATTGACTTGAAAATAAGAGTTTCCCCAGTTTGCGTCGAGCGCACGGATGGCCGGCAATAATTTAATAGGCGCCGTTGAGCAAAGTTATAATTGGAAAATATAATGCGCAGGGCACGAAGCTTACCTTGATTTGATCGTCGGAAGTAACGTGAGAGTGATCCCTCCAAATGCCTCCTCAATGCGGCTGTAGATCGTCCTTCTGCTGTGTGGGTGTGGCTTGCAGCGAACACGCATAAGATAATTTTATAATTGGGAAAAGGTTTGAATGTTTCGAGTAGAATGACAATAATCTTTATTTACAAATAACTATAATCACCACTTTATTACTATTTCAAATTGATTGCAATAATTGAATATAATGAATACGTTTCCAATAAGTCGCGCTTGATACAAAATTAAAGTGTATAAAATATCTAACCACGTGTTACAATTTCTTACGACGAGTAGCGCGGAGACGACTTGTTACTTCCAAAACACGGAAATAGATAGGAGATCGGTCCTAGTTACGTCTCTCCTTCTATAGTGCTGCAGCTCGGATACATTGAGGGAGGTAACAAAAATATGGAACTTCGAGGAAAAGGGAAAGGTGAATTTTAGATGCAGGCACAAAGGAACGTTTGAATTTCAGCTTCTCGGTTAATCATCCAGCTAACGCTCTGACCATATATGGCTATCATTTTCCTGATTTGGCTGGAGATGCAAATGATATCCGGTGTCGGTGTATGCTCCTTTGTACTTGAACTGGCGTAAATTCATAACTAGTCATACAGCGCTAGACTATAAATTTTATACTTGACACTTGTGCCGGCGGTTCAATGAAGTATGCCTCTCTTTGTCTCGGCTGAGGCTGTAGTTAATCAGAAGCTGGTTTTGTGAGTTACCCTTGATGAGGTAGAGTGTATAGCAGTTGGTACGGCAGTGACCTTCCTTGTCAGCTGTTGGTACCTCAGTTGAGATATGGCGTTGCGTCTTTCAGTTTGTTCCGCAAGACGCGACAATAGCTTCAGCTGCACAAACGTATCTAGTTGATATATGCTGTGTTATTTCATCATAATTAAATATATAGTCTTCATTTGTATTTTGATCTATGTTGTCATGATTGGTTGTAAATTTTACAAGTGCAGTATCAGGACCTTTATGAAAATATTTAAATAAATATTTTATGGCTTTGACAGTACTACATATTTCTACATTTATATTATAATTTAATAATAGTAATAAATAAGGATTATATGGCACGACAAAACCATTATGTGCTACTCTGCGTTTGGAATATATTATGATTTTACCATCATTTCTGCGATGATAAATAGGATACCCATTCGGATTACATCGCGTTTCATCAATAAATGGTTTAGGAAACTTTTTAGTACGAAATTTTTTATTATCACTCATGCATACACAATATTTGTTTTGTGCACCGCAAGGACCATGAATCATATTATTTTTTACTATATTATATAATTTAGGATATTTCATTTCATCTGGTATTTCAGCACTTATTATTTTATCAATTCGGACAGTATTTCTAAATTTCGAGTCCGAGTACAACCATATTAACATATGAATATGTAGTAATCCACGTTTTTGAAATTCAATGACATACACATAACCTTTAACTTTACCGAATATATTCTTTTTTATGAGTGCGTTTTTCAAAACTTTGGCGGACGGCAAACAGTCACCGGGGACAGTTCCTCCGGATATTAATTTAAAAGTGCCAAATAAACAGTCCAATAGTACAGTGTACTGTGTGTTGTGTGACACTGTGTTTTATAAGAGTGATTTTAGCAGGAACAAGAGACGAAAATATATTACTAATGAAATGGTAATATGTAACCAGCATGATGATGTCAATCTAACCTCAAATGAAAGTGAGATTCCACGTGTTATCATTGCGAGCTTAAAAGAGGAGATTAATAAAAAGATAAACTAGATGCAAACACGATAGAAAAAGATATAAATAACAGAAATTTTATACAACACAAGGAAAAGGGAAAAGTATTATATTGCTATAAAAATGAAAGGAGTAAAACATATACTGTAATAATGGAAATTTCTCCTGAAATGCACAAGCAGGTAAAGGACAACAGAAGCAGAATTTACTTTGCGCATCTACGTTGTAGAATTTTTGATATGATAAGTGTAAAGCCTTGTTTTAACTGTGGTAGAGTGGGACACAGTGCCTTGAGATGCACTAATGAATCAGTGTGGTTAAAGTGTGCAGGGTCTCATAAAACTATGGGGTGCCAAAGTGGAAATAATCATGTTTGTATTAATTGCAGTTATAGTAATAGAAATTTTGGAACTAAATATGATATACAACACGTGGCAGTAGACTGTGAAAGGTGTGAGATTTTGAAAGCAAAAGTAAGAAGATCGATCGATAACACAGGCTACCTAGTAAAGCCGGATATACAGAGACACCACGGTAAAGTAGATTTCAATAAAAGGAGACAAGAGGTAATAAGACAACCCAATATTCCAACATTGCAACTCTTTGGCAGCTCGGAATCTGTTAATTCAGCAGCGGATTTTCGAGGCAGCATGGAAGATATACCAAGAAGAATCAGACTTGGAAGTACGGCATCAAGTATAGCCTCTAACAATTAAATGACAAATATCAACCTATCTGATTTTATATGTGATGAATATATTTGTGGTGACCTTCAAAGTCTCAATAAATGTTTAACTTATAGTAATAAATTAATTTTTTATTTAAATATTAGAAGTCTAAATGCAAATTTTGATAAATTACAATTAATTATTGAGAGTTTGAAGATTAAGCCTATAAGGATTGTGTGTGTGGAGACTTGGAATTTAGATGTTTTTAAGTACTACGGGTTACATGGATACAAAAGCTATTATAATGAAAGTAAGTTAAATAGGTCTGATGGAGTATTGTTGTACATAAAGAATAATATTATTGAGGAGACAGAGATCATACAATGTGGTAAATTAAGTGTATTAAATACTAAATTAAAATTATTTAATGATAGAAATTTCGAGGTATCTTCGGTATATAGGTCACATGCTATACCTAAAACTGAATTTGTTTTAACCCATTAACGCCCAAGGGACACGATTTTTTTTTCATTTTCAAGCGTCATTCTCAAAAGGGAATCGATTAAATAATTTCATTCCAACTACATATCCTTGTGTATTTTTTCATGATCTTTCGATTTCCGGGATCAGAATTGTGATTAAGTGCTCGAGAAAAAAAATATGGCCAACTTTATAGTGAAAAGTACTGAAATATTCGGAATTTTTTTTTTAATATTTTTTTTGTTAAATCAAAAAGTGCTCTGACCCACTCCGGATTGTGGAGAAAGGTGTAGTTAACGATAGAATTTTTTTCAACGTCCTGATTTCAATTTCAAAAGTGACTAAATGTACACTCCTATTTAGTTTTAATAATGAAAAACACGACATTTCTAGAGAAATTCGGACGCCATTTTGAATCCGCCACCTTTAAAATTTGAAAATTAGATTAAACATATTTTGCAGTGTTGTTTCGATTAGAAAAAAGACTGTGGACCAACAGGAACTCACGATAACCCGATTTTCTCATTATGACTGTAGAAAAACTCATATTTTATGAGATTTTATACAATGTCCGCCATTTTGAAGAGGTTAGGGTGAAATGAGGTCGTTGAAAAAATTCTGCCGTTAACTACAACTATCGCCTCTACCTTTCTCCACAATCCAGAGTGGGTCAGAGCACTTTTTGATTTAACAAAAAAAATATTAAAAAAAAAATTCCGAATATTTCAGTACTTTTCACTATAAAGTTGGCCATATTTTTTTTCTCGAGCACTTAATCACAATTCTGATCCCGGAAATCGAAAGATCACGAAAAAATACACAAGGATATGTAGTTGGAATGAAATTATTCAATCGATTCCCTTTTGAGAATGACGCTTGAAAATGAAAAAAAAAATCGTGTCCCTTGGGCGTTAATGGATTAAGCTTACAAGAGTTTTTGCTAACAAAAAATAATGTTAAAAATCATTGTGTTGTCGGTGATTTTAATATTGATATCTTAAGCCAGGATATACTGACTTTAGAATTCTTAAATAATTTTTTGGAAAAGGGATTTGTCCCATACTTTATTGCTATCACAAGACCATCTGATAACAACTCCGGTGGAAGGTTTATCGATAATTTTTTTATAAAGGGTGATAATTATGGTCTAAAATCTTATAAGTTGGAGCAGGTAATTACTGATAATTACCCTTTATTCCTGACTATTGATAATTTTGAAATAAAAAAGGAAGCTAGTAAAAACTATAGTATAATTAACTACACACACTTAATAAACATTGCTGACAAAAAGCATTGGCATTTATTCACAAGTTTTAGTAATTCAGAACATGCTATAGATGCAATTGTCTCTAAAATTCAAATATGTATTAATCTGGCGACACAAAGCCAAATAAGTCATGGAAAACATAGTACAAAACCCAGAAAATCCTGGATTTCTAAGGGTATAATAAACTCCTATAAAACTAAAGAATATCTACATAAAATTTGGAAAGCTAAGCCTAACAATGTGTGACGGTGCAAACCGTCACAAGGGCGAGATGCCAGGAGGATAACCTCCGCGTCGGCCGGCCAGCTACCTCGTGCACCAGCCGGCGGAATACCCGGCGCACAATCACTCACGAGGGGATTTTGGGGGTTATGGTTCTCGGTGGAGCGGAAGGAAGAGGAAGGCCACGAGGTCCACACGAGAGAGAGAGAGCCCGGCACACCACAGCACGACACTACACAGCACGGCGCGGAGAGGGAGAGCCGGACTCAGCGTCGCGACGACCACGAGAGAGAGTCCGCGGGAGAGAGCACGCGCGGACACCAGCAGCAGCGGCACCGAGGCGTAGAGT
>UELU01106029.1:0-11139 GCA_900490025.1 Megastigmus dorsalis
TTGCTATTCAATACATTTCGTACGATAGAAATAGATATAAGAGATCAACTTGGCGAACCAATACCATTCGATTACGGTACGTTGACGGCTACACTACACTTTAAACGTATAGAGTAAAGATGAGTCGCTACGAGGAATACTTTGACATGCAGGTAGGCGGTGGTGGGGTAATAAGTCGGGGTGGTGGGGGTATTGGCCGTGTCTATGCCGGCTCGCCCTACCAGAAAGGTCATGGTGGCATCGGTTCTTTTCTCGCTGGAATATTTCGTAGGGTTCTCCCACTCCTCAGCCGTGGAGCTAAGGCTGTTGGTAAAGAGGCTTTACGTACAGGTATGAACGTTATGTCCAATGTTGCTACGCATAACACACCGCTTAGAGAATCATTGCGCAACCGCGTGAGAGAGTCTGGCGAAAGTCTCAAGAAAAAGGCCGAAGAAAAGCTGGATAAATTAATGGAGGGCTCCGGATATAAAGTGCCCCGCTACATCGAACCGTCGCAGTTGCTTCAGAGCTTGAGCAACGCAAACACCCACTCAAGCGGGAGGAAAAAAAGGAAACAGAATAAAAAGCGCGTCAAGAGGAATAAAAAGACACCAAAGGGACGCGTAATAAAAGAGAAAAGGAAAAAGAAGAGGAAGAGCAGTAATCGATCTACAAGAGACATTTTTGGTTAATAAGAATGGCTTTCCTACACACCCAATCGTGCGAATGTTTAAAATCTGAATTACTTCTGTTTGAAATTCTGCCTACTCAGACAACGATTAAGGGTTTGCATTGACTACAGTATAAGCCTATATCATCGTTAACCGATGACTCGCCAATAAAATTTGTAATGCCGGGGAATGGCGAGGAGTACATTGATCTTGCTTATACCATGCTCAGTTTACGCGTATCTCTCAGATGTACGACTATTGAAGATGTTTTGCCCGAAGGTTTCGAGGCTTTAATGAATCGCGCTGCACCTGTCAACAATTTCATGCACTCTCTATTCAATCAAGTCGATGTCTTTTTCAATCAGAAATCTGTGTCACCACCGACTAATGCATATGCCTACAGAGCATACATCGAGACATTGCTTAGTTACTGACCTGCTGCAAAGGCATCACACTTGACGAGTGTTTTATGCATATCCGATACAGCTGATAAAATGGAAGACACGAACAACGAGAATCTCGGTCTCGTAGCTCGACGTAGACTTTTATCTGCTAAGAAATCGATTGACATGATCGCTCATCTTCACTCCGACGTTTTTAATCAAGAAAAGCTACTGTTGAATAGTGTAGAGGTTAGAGTTCGTTTAGTAAAATCTCGAGACAGTTTTTCTCTAATGGATCCTGCAGGCTTCATGGGCATTCACATCGAGGAGGCCAATCTTTTAGTTAGACGTGTGAAAATAAGCCCCGGCGTGCTGCTCGCTCACAGTAAGGCACTTTCAAAAACAACTGCTAAATATCCGCTTACACGAGTGGAAGTCAAGGCTCTAACAATGCACAGTGGCGTTCACGGTGAAACTTTGGATAATGTGATATTGGGGCAGCTGCCCAAACGCATAATCGTCGGTTTTGTTGAAAATAAAGCTTACAATGGTGAACGAACTCTTAATCCTTTCAATTTTCAAAATTTTAATATTAATTTTTTGTGCTTATATATCGACGGCGTGCAAGTACCCTCAAGAGCATTACAACCTGATTTCAAGAAGAATAAACTATACATCGATGCACATCATACGCTATTTTCAGGCACCAGTGTTCATTTTCTCAACGAGGGAAATGAGATTAGCCGTGAAGCATATCCTAACAGCTACAGTCTTTTTGCATTTGATTTGACGCCCGATTTATCGGCTAATGAATGCACTCATTGGAATCTAATGAAACACGGCAGTGTTAGATTAGAAGTGAGATTCGGTGATCCGCTGACTAGCACAGTGAATTGTATCGTGTATGCTGAATATGACAATATCTTGGAAATAGATTCTTCGCGCCAAGCTATCGTGGACTTTAACGGTTGAAAAGACGACTCCAGATGTCGCTGTCATGGTACAACACGTTGCTTTAACTCTTATCTACGGCAGTTTGCCTCGAGCGCTTGGACGGCAAGGATGGATCTCGTGGTAGATATCGTCAAAGACAATAAAAACATCTGTTCGCCTAAAGAAATAGCTATCGTGGCTTTAAAAGGTGAATTCAGTGCTCACTGGGTTGTCGAGCCAGCAAATTCAATCACCCGTCTAAGTCAAGAAATTCGGAAGCAGAATGAGTGGTTGACACAGCATCATCATGGCCTCGACTACTTTGAGGGGGAGATAACGTTAAAAGCTTTGTACAGATCTCTGAAATACGTTACGAAGAAAGTAAGGAAAATATACGTTCGAGGTAAGGAAAAGTGGCTGACCTTGTATAAAATAACATCACGGGAGATTATTAATTTGGAGTACGATAATGATTGCCCATCATTTACCAAGTTGCCGTGGACCAATAACTACTGTCTTCACCACGCCTTAAAAAGCCAATATCTACAATACACTTGTGCTTTAAATAATGCTTATAGATTGAAAGCTTGGTTAAACACGCGTGAACCACAATCTTGTGCCGAATTTACTTATACAATACCGCCGCAGATTTGCGATGAACAGCCTGGAAATCCTGAAGCATTTATCGATGTTTCCATCGCATACTGTGGGTGTCTTCCCGGCCGATCAGATCCCGCGCGTGTGGACGAAACTGACAGCATTTGTTTTTAACACCGATAGTCATACGAAACCCGGTATGCATTGGGTCAGAATTTACGTCGACGTGTCTGGACATGCTTTGTATTTTCATAGCTACGGTATACCGCCATTTATACCGGATCATATAAATCGCTTACGAAAAAATTGTAAACAATACTGATGGAATGCTGCGCAATTGCAAAGTGATACATCTGACGTGTGCGGTCAATTTTGTATAATGTTCTTGTATTACATGAGTTTAGGGTTAGGCTTCCAGAAATTTCTCGAAAATTTTTCTGCCGACTTGTAGAAAAACGATACGATAGCCAGAGCTCACGTTCAGTACAGGAATGCTGACACTGCCTTTACCGGGAGCGGGGGATGCTTCGTCAACTGTTTGAAAAACTGCAGTTCTAAGATGTCATTGATATAGTCCTTGACCGGGGCTAGTCATCGTGCATGCGCGTCACCATACCACCACCACCAATGTCTCACACAGAGCATATATAACCAGAGCGACTGACATTCGCACCCATTCAGTCGACCAGTAGACACTCAGCGAAGATGGACAGTCAGTGCGAAAGTTGTGAACGTCTACACTCAATATTTAATACCACGTACTATTTAAACAAGTCGTGTACAAAGAGGCTTGTGACTGGTCTACAGTACAGTGAAGATTTAGAAGTAACGATCGCCTATCTGCCGATAGTATTTCTAAAAGGGCTAGACAGCTTCAGTGTTCCATTTGACGCCGGCAATTGGAGTACGTTTAAGAACATCTTCCCAGATATCAACAAATATTTTGCTGGGCACGGTGATGATCTGCGAGATTCTAAAGTTTATGGTCGATGGTGGACACTGAGATACACATTTTGCCACACAGAAAGAGCTATAGAATTGGAGGATGATCGACGTCCACTCGCATCGGATGGTTCAGCGGTTAAAAACCAAGACGCAGTATTATTATCAAAAAAGTAACATTTGACCGATTGGAAGAGGTTTCAAAGTGTGTAGAAAATTATTTAACGTACTTACAAGCTATTAAATACAGTGCGCTTGTATTATTTGTAAATACAGTTCATTTTACTATCGATAAGTGTCAATCGCTTCATAATGCACAGCTACAAATTTTCGAATCTCGTCATCTTAAGGAGGTTATAGATAATGTAAGTAGTGTAGATATTCAAACATTAAAAGAAAAATGTAGAAAAGATGTAGAAGGAAATCAAAACGATGAGAAGTATAAGGGTATAAGAATTTTGTACGACGGAGAATTTATAAATTTATTCTACGAAATGTTATTGTTACACTCTGAAAAGATTTTGGGTGCTGTAAATCTTAGATTAAATAAAACATGAAAACTGTGTGTTTCGACGAAACTAAAAATGTTTTCATAAAATGTACGTGTGGAAGTATGCATATGGAGCTGCTCGGCGATGTGAATGGGAGCAATTTGCTCGCGATCATGAACGTTTTAAAATGCGTATTATGCGATTAAGTAGAATTATCGAACCTGTACTTACCTGTAAATTGATGAAGTATTTAAATAATAAATGATGTTAAATTTATATAGAAATGTTATATTTATAAGAGAACCTTTATCACTTGATAATCCCCTTTTTTTCCCATAACAAAAAAAAATAGAAATAAGTTACTTTTTTCATTTTAAAAATATAATTGTTGCTTTTTTCTAATAAATTTAATATTATATTAAAACGTAAAAAATTTTTTGCTTGTCTTTGATTTTTTAATCATAATTATGTATATATATATTCTAAGAGAGAGAGAGAGATAACGTTATACTCATTTTGACGTGTACTCCCACCTCGGCACCTCCGACAGTGGTGGGGGTGGGCAGGTGGTGGGGGTTTGTTATGACGGGCCATAGTGGGCCCATATCTACTCTCGCTCTATAGTGTCTCGCTCGCTTGCCAACCGTGTCGGTGTTGACTGTATTTTGCCTAGCTTTAGTATCGTTAAACTCTACTGTACGAATTCCTGACTGTTGAAATAATTATTTTCGAAATAATATTTCAAGGAATATTGTCTCGCGTTACTATACTTAAACCGAGCAAACTAGCACTTTCGAACGCTCGAACCCGGCGCAGCGGTCGCGAAACGTAAACAACAACACTGCCTGCTCGCAAGCACGAGACAAGTGTCGTACGTTTCTATGTACCGAGCCGGAATTCCACACTATATACGGAATTTTAATTTTCGAGACTTTTTTAATATGATTTTGAGATTAATCCGCACTGTCTCATTTATCGCGAATTTTCATACCGCGTTAAGGCGCCATTTTTAAGGTAGCGTTTTCCTACCTGGTTGTTCGATACGCTTACATTAATCTTAGTTTCTTGGTATCGGTGAACCTGTTGCCCGTTACTCACTCCCGATAAATGTATGAAACTCCTGCCCTTTTTTGAAGGTCTCGTTGTTGGCCGATTTACCCTCGTCCGGGAAGCTAAGGGAAAAGCGAATAGCGTGCAAGCCAGGAAAGAGACAAAGCGTGGCAAGGGTTTGCAGGATAAAACAATGTTTTAATTTAAATCTAAAATTTACAGGTTGTCTTACAGAGAATCATCTCCACGTATCGCGATGCGCGATCGTCGGCCCGGCTACGAATGTGAGGGCGATTCGCGATGAACTCCAAGCAGATGAATCCCCAAGTCTCGGTGTCCATGGCAAGACTCCACCAGGTCTCGAACCACAAAAACAATCACACACACGTATCGAAATAAAATCTCAGTGATTAAATCCAAGTAATCTCGCGTGCCGTATAAGTGTTTCTCCGCTCCTTGTTACGAATTTTAAAAGTTCGGCTAAACCGGCGTTCTCTACGAGACGAAGCGGGAGAATGAGCGCTCTTCGAATTTCGGCCCTGCCGTTGACGCCGCTCGCTGTCAGTGACGGTCATTGCGCCGGCCGGTACGACAGACGGACGCTTCGCGACCGTAGGCGGGCTTTTCAAAAGGAGCTCGGTTCACGGTGGACCAAGCCGCGGCCCCCTCGTATCGTCTCCACTCACTCGGCGCTGGTGCGTTCCTACGCCGCTGTCCTCCGACCCACTCGGCTTCACGCCTCTGGATGCCTGCCTCTGCGTGCTCGTTGCTGGCCTCTGTGCCGGTGGTGTCTCGTCTTCTTCTCTCTCCTTCGCTCGCTTTCTTCTTCACGCGTCACACTCTCACTCACACATTCATCCTACATTCTCCCTTGTATCGCCTTGCCCTCTCGCTTCATATATTTTATAAAATTACTCTCTCATAATGAACGAAAGTCGAAATGTCAGAACAACAATTAGTATTTTCAACGTAACCTCGTAATTTGCAAATCCCACGTGTGCGGTATCAGCTGCCTTTGTTATTGTTTTCAGACCGTCGAGTGTAGTTGCTGCACTCCAGAGCCTGTACAACTCTAGTCCATCGGCCATTTTATCTCTGCACTTCTGGTAACGATCGCGAGTAATAAATATTAACAATACTTATTAAAAATGAACAAATATGTTTATGTTAACTAAAAAATACTCTTTCGACTTATTTTTATCGCGTCTACAAGAAATGTCAAAAAAATTCTCTTAAAATATTTTTCCGAGAAAATAATATTTTTATCTTTTCAACTAATAATTTTACATTAATTCTGGCTACACCATTGTATTCTTATCCAAATTCCAAGTCTAATGCGACCTGCAGCATCTATTTTCTTCAATTTAATTCTGAGTAAACTGAGTTCAAAAGTACTTTGGGGATGAATACTACTTTAGATGTATGCCAAGCCATCGGTACAAGCCCTCTAACCAGATAAGCCCTAGCAAGCCTTACAAAGGGGCCGACGATCTCCTCTAGGCCCTCCCTAAGCAGGACCGGAAGGCTCTCGACCGTCCCCGGAGATTTGTAGGGCTCGAAGAATTCCATGGCACATCTTCTCCGGAGAAACCATCTCGCGTACGAGTCTCCAGTAGCCTGGATCGACGCCATCGTTAGCACCTGGTTTGTTTGATGGTCTCCCGCAATCTCCCCGTTCTTTATAGAGCCCGGGAAGTTGGATTCAGCCAAGCAGGTCAGGGTCACCTCCTCCGATGTCGAGAACTCTCCTGATGGGAGTTGTATGGCACTCAGCCACGCTTCTGGGTTACGGGCTTAAACCCTGTTGAGTCTTGCCGCTTCCTTTTCTGCTTCTATATCTGTACAGAAGTTTTTCCAGCTTTTATCTTTAGCTGTTCTTACAAGTTTCCTGTAGTTGATTAGCGCTTCACTCCAACCTCTCAAGCTCTCGTCGGTGTTTCTCCTACGAGCTAAAGAGTGATCTGACTTTCATCTTCATTTTTTCTAACTGGTTATTCCACCAGGGTACTTCATGACTGCTTCTGTCTTCTTTTGGTTGGCAGTTAGTCTCATAAGCTTTGATTATGCTTTTCTGCAGACACTCTACCGCTGCATCTATCTCAGTCCTACTGTTGATTCTTTTTGAGAAGTCTTTGAGATTTCTTCTTAGATGAACCTTGTATGCAGCCCAGTTCGTAAGTCTTGGGTTCCTTATATTTATCTCCCTTGGGTTCAGAACGCCTGAAAGAGTATAATGAACTTGAACATGATCAGAAAGAGAGGGATATTTATCCACAAGCCAATCCCTTACGAATCTGAAGATTTGTTGGGATCAGAGTGTGATATCGATAACTGCCCTTCTTACCTTGTTATTGAAAGTTGGTTCCTTACCTTGATTGATGATCTCGAAGTTGGTGCTGGCCAGGTACTCCAGAAGGGCCTTGCCGCGACTATTGGTGTCTGAGTTTCCCCACAACAGGTGATGCGAGTTGGTATCACATCCAACCACGAGCGGCAGCGCCCTCTCCTCACAGTACTCTACCAGTTTGCTTACCTCTCTTGTTGGTACATCCTGTTCGTCATATGGAAGATATGCGGACGCAATGACTACTCGCTGTATCTTTCCACCTAGGTGAAGTTCCACAGCTGTGGCTGCCAGGCCCGCTGTACATAGATCCAGTAAAGGGGTTGTTTTTAGATCTTTGACCAAAATGCAGGCTCTTACCTTGCCTGCTTTTGGATCCTTCACAACTCTTCCGGTCCCTAGTCCTCTCTCCTTACCTTTAACAAACCAAGGTTCTTGGATTATTGATATACCTGTCTGCACTGCAGCCCTACGTCTTTGTAGGATCGCAGAGGCGTCTTTGCCCGGCCCCCTTCTTTCGGGACCGAGGTCAGGACCCTCCAGTTTTCAGTTTTATGAGAGGGGTCGGACCTCTTCAACTTTGCCAGGATCACTTCCGGTTCTTCTGTCGCTTCCGGTATCCAGACCATGACCCTGATGATTTCTCTGAAGGAGCTCAACCCCTCCCGTCTTCAGATCTACACCCTCCCATGGGTGCAGGTCGCTTGTTATTCCGACGATCCAGTCTTTCGAATACCGGTCTGCCGTAACCAGTATAATGGCCTTTCCCCTGTAGAAGAAGCCGTCAAACCTTTCCTGAAGAGCCCAAAGCTTTCCTGGGTTATGGTTTCCTCAGGATACCCAGTCTCGACGACCATCGTCGTCAGGGTGTTGGTCCTCTGCGCAGCCGAGAGTGCGTTGAGACACGCCTCCTTGCCTCTTTTAGGAGGCCTCTGGCCCTCCGGTGTCGTGTCCAGCGGTCCTTTAGGCCGCTTTTTGCTGGCTGGGGTAGGAGCATCGGAAGCACTGGTGCTGGTCGTCCCAGCCACAGCCAGCTTCCTTCTCTCCTTCGGTCCCAATCTCCTTTTTTTTCTTTAGTACCTCAGGTTCCCCATCCTTTTGAGGATGGTTTATACTGAGGCCTTGAGTTAAAGTTGTCGATTCCCCAGCCATTTCTGACTGGTTCACAAAGACTTCCTCTGTTTCCATGTGGCTCATCAGGAGGTTAGACAGGTCCTTGTTCACCTGTTCCCTTGGACTTGTCTTCACTGTCCATTTGAGCTTGAGTAGAGTTTTTTGTCAATAAGAATTTATCCATTTTGAACCCACGAGAAGCTAGGAAAAGAAAAGGTTCACCGCAGCAGAGCCCCGCATGCAATGGTAAGGCAAGTTTATTTGGGAATTTTGCCATGTATTCCCAAGGCACCAGTTAGCGGTTACCTAGTACCCCAGGTAGCCAACCACTCCGCTCGGCACGGTTCACATTAAACCTTCGATTTGGGGGATGGGTATTTATCCGATCAGCTGAACCACCAAACTGATGCTGGGAGTTGCTTCTTGGTCGCATCACAGGGCTGATCGACCATTACCGTCTATCTACCGTAGGAGAAGCCGGTACGGGTCACTCCCCAGGGATTCAGCTGCCATGTTTTTTTTTGTGGCTTTCACCCTACATTTACTCACTCACACACCAATTCATACTGAGACCCGTTTATAGGGAATCCTCATTCACATCTAGAGTGCCCGTTTATAGGGGTCGCCGTTCAATCGGACCGCGACCTTATGGTCGCGAAACCCTGTGTGGCTTAAGCCTCCTCACCTACTGTACGGTGTTGCAACTCCTAGAGGGGGAGGGGAGGGTGTTATGATACGCAAATTTAGAAAATTTAAATTTAATAAAATAATATTAAATAAACTATAAAACTAATATATATATATATATATATAAATTAACCCAATTTAATTAAAACTTATTAACATTAAAACATCTAAAACCATAGCTAAAATCTAGAGACTTCCGACCAAACTAATATAAAATTCTTAAGGTATAAAATAATTCTTACAGAGAGTCACGCGTATGCAACAAAGCGAACACTCAGACGTCACTCGTAGCTGATTCGAAGTAACCCGACCCTATGGTAAAATTCCAAGCCAAACTCGATGAACTAAGCAGCCTACAACCATCTTAAAACTTCACCACGGGTGCGAGAGAGAGAGAAACTACCAAAGGAAAATAACTGCGCCAGAAGTGCAAGGGAAGGGATGTAGATAAGGAGAGAGAGAGGCTGAGTGGGAGAACTACTCTCCTTCGAGGATGGAAAACTGCGGCTGGAGCGGGGGGACAGGCCATGCCTTTCCGACCCATTGAGCCGGGCTGCTTTTTTCCAGCCAAGCAGTGCGGGTTTATCCGGTCAAAGAGCCGAGCTGTTTTTAATTTTTTGATTAACTGGCCGGAGAGCCGTATGTAGTCGTGATTAGCCGGCCAAAGGCCAAATAGCTTTTGAATAGAATTTACGTGACAAGTTTTTGTACGATTTAATTGATGACTTAAGCAACCTGCGGATGAATTGTATACTAACGAAATCCCAGTAATCAAGCGAATCAATAAAAGGAAATAAACTCGAAAAGGAGCATTTTATTGAATAAACATTACCAAATTTACAATTTGAAGGAAGCACACAAAAAAAGAAAGAAGAAATGCCGTTCATAAATATATACAAAAGCAATACAAAGAAAATCCATAATTAAAGAAAAGGAAGCTACGAAAAAACGCAATATAATAAAATATCCGAGTGAAAAGAGCGAGACGAAGTAAGTTGCGCTGCAGTAAAAACGCCGCCGGATCCGTATGGGACGAGCGCACGAAGCCATCCTTATATAACTATATAAAAAAAGATTTTCTATTGCGTATAATGTAACAGCCCCCGATAGCAAGTATGAGAACCGCAGGGCAGAGACGAGTCTTCCTATTATACTATGATTTTGCTTTTTAACCTCAAAAAAATTTTAACCATTTCTATTAGTTTATACTTTACATTGGTTTTATGAAGTTTTGCGGGGCTTAATTAATAGATTTTAAATTTATACTTTAACTGAAAAAAGTTTCATCCAGATGATGTTATTCAGAACTGTCTTATATATTATAGATCGTACAATAGATGTTACAAGGCTATTGTATAATAATATTGTGTTATCTAGTGGTTCAACGATGTTTAAAAATTTTCGAAGAAGATTGCAAAGAGATATTAAATAAAAAAACTATTTATGAACGTTTGAAGCTAAGTATGGATGCGAGTGGTGGACATATTACTGTAAGTTTTTTTTTTTATTATATTGCATTAAACATAAAACAAGTTATAAAAAGGCATATATTTTTTAGCCTAAACCAATTAATGTTCGTGTAATATGATATCAGAAACAACTTTACGCTGTTTCGTATGGAAGTGTAATTGTCATACTAAGGTTGACTACACAGGCCCACAAAAAAAAGTATGTGGTTCTGGGATGGAGTCTAACTTTTTCTTATGTATTTTTTCCCGCTGAATCCAAATTCGTCAAAAAAAAATAGGGGTACCTGTTTCGATACATATATATGTCATATGTATATATATATATATACACACATATATGCATCAATGGGGGTTCGGGTTTATGGAGCCTTTTTCATAGCAAATAGAGTATTATGGAGCCCGAATTGGTTTAAGGAGCCCTCCTAATAGCCTAACCTATAAAAATATTATACCTTCTAAAAATAAAATATGGTTTAT
>UELU01106032.1:0-17877 GCA_900490025.1 Megastigmus dorsalis
TACGCATACATTATGTGTGCCACTAGTTCCAGCCAATACACAGTGTGGTGGTTTTAATTGCGTGAATTTTGTATAGCCGATCTTGACACTTTTATATTCATTTTTAAATAAAATACAAATTTCATTCAAATTACCGAGAAGCAATCTCTTTTGAACGTGTAATCGTTCACCAGTAACTTGTTTTATTGAAATAAAATCTTTTACTCCAGGCAATAATTTACTGATGTCGTCACGTTCATAAAAGTTTTTTACCAAATTTTTAGTTTCATTCGGAAGCTCTTTTCCTTTATTTTTCAATGGTACAGTTAAAATACTTTTATCGGTATCTGTCTTTAGAATTTGTCTTGCTTCCCATTCTGTACAACCTAATTTTTCCATTAAATTTGTACGTGACCAAAATGTAGGAGCGAGCGAAAGTAACAAAATTCTTTCTTCTTTTAATTTTGTTTGAGAAAGCTTATTTTTTAAATTTTCAACTACTGCCATGGCAGCTATATGATCTTCATCATCACAATTCTGAGCATGTTGATTATTTTATAATAATTTAGTTTACCACACTGTGAATTGGCTGGAACTAGTGGCACACATAATGTATGCGTATGCGTGCATCATGAACATGTGAAAATTATGCTAGACGCTCTTAATTTGAAACACTTAACAAAAAATACTGATGCACCCTTAGATTATCACGACTGTAACAAAGTAGTTTCGTCTTTAAAGAAAAACTGGAAATATTTAGAAAACAAATTTGATCTTTCATTTAAAGAATTTTTAGATGGCATATTACTGATTATTAATAATAACTATTTACATTTAATAATAAATTTTATAAGCAAACTCTTGGTTTAGTAATGGGTTCTTCAAAGAGTCCTCTATTAGCTGACATAGCTGTGGAATCATTGCAGGAACATTATATAAAACATTATGTTTCGAATTACCTTTCTATTTTAGACATGTAGATAACATACTGACGTGTCTCCCAACACATCTTATAAATTATACAAACTACATTTTCAACAGTTTTAACAACCATTTATGATCATTAAAGTCAACAATAATATTATAACTAATTGGTTTAGAAAACCTACATTTTCAGATCGAAATTTAAATTTTAACTCACACGACCCAATAGCACACAAACAACGTATTGTGATAGGATTAGTTGATAAAGCTATTAAACGGAATCCACAATTCCGTTCAGAAAACGTAAGTTTTGTAAAACATAAATATCAGACACCGTCCACTGCAAGTGTCCCTCGTTCGACGCTATACCTTCTACAGTCAAAAAAGGTGTCGTGTGCTTTGTCCGAGGAAAAGTCGCAATAGCCACAGCTTGACTCCGCGACCTTTCCCATCTTGTAGAGGTAGGAACTGAACAAGCCGTGGCCCTTTATATTAATATAATAATATTATATCTTAGAGATAAAAAAAATATAGTTTGGGAATCGGAAATTCCGCATTTCATAATAGTAGAACGGACTGGACGGGATACCGGTGGAGGCGACGAAGATTATTCCAAAAAGATACCCGACGCCCCTTCTGCGAATGTATAAAGCTTGCCTACAGAGTGGCGTTTTTAGCTGGAGATGGAAAAGAGCGAGATTAGTGCTCATCAGCAAGGGCAAGGGAGACCCGGGGTCAGCGTTCGATATAGGCCACTCTGTTTACTCGATACCATAAGAAAGAGGATGGAAATGCTTCTAAAATGGCGACTTTTGGAAACTATTAATGGGGATTATAGCAAAAATCAACACGCCGTCCTGTCAGTGACGCTAGATGTTAAGAACGCGTTTAATTCGGCCAAGTGGGAAGATACTCTAAAGCTGAGGCGATTTAGTGTCCCGCATTATCTCATGAGAGTGATGGAGGACCATCTGCGATATCGAAATATCAAGTGCGAGACAGAAGAAGGATGGAAATGCCGTGGCGTTTCAGCGGTTGTAGCGCAGGGTTCTATTCTTGGCCCTGACCTGTGGAACACTCTATTCAAAGACCTACTGTAGATGGAACTGCGGGAGAGAGCACAATTGGTAGGATATGAGGACGACCTTGCGCTGCTTATAACGGCTCGTACCACTTATCTGGTATAGCTGCTACTGCACCGGGTGATGAGACGGATCCTGTTTTACTTATACGGAAGGAGATACCGACGACTGCACCTATATTCGTAGGAACAGAAATAGTCATGACAAAGCCGGCGGTTAAGTACTTGGGGGGTCAAGCTGGATAGGAAGCTGACGTTCCAACAGCATATCTTCGACATCACTGTGCTGTCTGAATTGCGAGCGCGTATATAGGCGAAATGCCGAAAGATTTGTTGACTGCCGAGAGGAAACGGATCTACGAGACCAGTTCGAGTGCAGGCAGAGAGAAAGCGGTGGCCCAGGAAAAACAGATAACGCTACAATGTGGCAGGACAGATGGACAAACACCATAGGCGGTGGGTGGACACAGCGGCTTATACCCGACATAAAAATATGGAACTACAAGGAAAAATGGAGAGGACGAATCGCACCGGAAACCGTGACTGATCGGATGCTGGAAAGTGAGGAGAAATAGGATGCAGCTGCGCAATACGTAGAATATATTCTGCGCAAAAAACACGCAGACGGGCATTTTGAGTAGATTAGTGAACAGGGCGCTCAGATGTAAGCAAGGATCCTGGTTCGAAGAAACGCGAAAGCTGCTTCAACTCAAGCAATTTCCGAATTAAGATCATAGGTAGGAAACAGGTTAAGGGTTTTGGTCAGTGTGCAACTAAGGCTCGCTTGCAACTAAAAGAAACCTGGAGTTGAGAGTTCCATATACGGGTCACATAGCTGCCCATATGCATTAAGCGCCCCCCCCCCCTATTCGTATAAAAAAATAATAACAACTACAACAACGATAACAACAACGACAACAACAACCATAGCAACAACCACAACAACAGTAACAACAACAACAAAAATAACCACAACAACAATAACCACAGCAACAGCAACAATATCCACAACAACAATAATAACCACAACCACAACTACAACTACAACAACAATCCGTATTTAAGACACCTGTAGCACCATGACAACTCAACCCGCCGCTGTATCTGGTAGCTCATCATTCCTATGCGAATGTGCTATGGGCAGGAGCTCATTCGCCTCGGCTACCTCCAGGGTCGCAATGCCCGGATTGAGTCCCCTTTTGTTGGGTCCCATGACCCTCACTGCTCTTTCCATGTACGGGGTTCTGAGCGCATCATCGAAAGCTTGACGGACCTCTTCTACTTCCTTTAGGGAGTCAAGGTCTCTAAATTCAAGTGTGACATTGCCCCCTATCTTCTTTACTGTGCTGATTCCAACTACGATCTTGCCGACATCAGCCGCGAAAGCCTCCTTATTGGACTCCCTCGCCAAGCAGATAAATATGTCCCCCTTCTCCGTCCGTCTCGTGTAGATAACCGTAGTTTTGCTTCCGCCTGGGTTGGCCTCCTTCCGAATTCTTTCCAGTACGCCAGCGTAGATCTGTCCGTCAGCGACCTTCACCAACATTGTCACTGGTGTATTAATCCTCTTCCTCAGTCTCGCCCTTCCGTCGGGCCTAGCGAATTTCGGGTTGCTGTTCCGCGCCTGTGGATGCTTCTCCCTGCTTTGTCCGTCTCTTTTCATCGTCTTCTTCCCTTATGCGTTCCTTGATCTTCTGCTTTGCTGTTCTGCCTTCGTCGATACCGACCCAAGATCGCTGGTACTCTCCTCTTCCTTCTTTGCTTTCTCATGCATTTCCTGCATGGACGCATTCCATGCTTTCACCTTCATTAGGCCACCCTTTATTGCCTCGAAACATTTTTATGAATCTGGCCGGCGTCCATCATTGCCTGCAGCTCATTCTCATACTTGGGAAGAGCTCCGCTTATTCCTGGCGAATTTGTTGGATCATCGTCCATTCTTGCCCAATGCTCTCTATATCAATTGCGGTTGCATCGGTGAACGCGTTTTTGTTGCTGCAACTGCTCGCCACGCTTGCCACACTAGCGGATCTGGACAATGAAGTCCCCGCTACGTTCCTACCTGGCCTACCTCAGTTTTTTTTTTTTTTTTTTTTTGTAATTGATTTTTCCATTTTGTTACTACGAGTGGCTATCGATTGGACGTCCACCCCTGCAGAGCCTCGCATGCGGAGATAAGGCTAATTACGCTGGGAGGTCGCCCGGTATCCGAGAGACACCGTTTACGGCACTATGCCTCTGGTACCACACAGCCCCGAGCACGGTTGTTAACACCTTAGCGTGGGGCCTGTATCTTAGACGTAGAGCCCTTACATGGTTCTACCATCGGGGCCAGATGGACCCCGATTTTTTCGCTAGGTTCTGCTCCTAGTGTCAGAGCATGCATACACAACATCTCAGGCTCGTTTAAAATTACTTTCATATTTAACAAGATTAGTATAGCGCGTATTATATTAAGACATCACTTTGATTACAGAATCGCGTACATTTTTCACAGAAATGATTAGTTTTTCTGGCAGGCGGTTTTTAATGTTTAATAGAGAAACGGCACTCATTTTAAACGGTTCTGTATCGTTTCACCACTCGAGCCACGGCATGTGCTTTAAAAATTTGAGACGATGTTTTAACAGCTACGAACTGTTTAGCAGCATTAGGGAACAGGATAGATTTATGATGTGTTTGGGTAATGCGGGCGTGAGAATCAGTATCTAGCAGGTGACCTTGCGCGACTAGTTAGACTATGAGTGCTACTATGGATTCTCCGTCTCCTAATCAGGCCTTTGCAGAGAAGGGATCGAGCGGTCCTTATCCCTTTACAGGCTAGTTCATGAGATGCGGAACCTAAGCTCCCGCAGCATTCGGATTCAGTAACCTGACCACCGCACCGCCGTCGCCGTCTTCCCTCTACCATCGCTAGTACCGCTTTTCCGCTCATTCCCTCTTTATTTTATACTGTTTTTCCTAAAACTAATCAGTAATCAATTATCGCTACAATCATGGCCATATCGTGGAAGCATTCGTGCACGAGCATTATCTGCGAGCCTACCTTGTGTAGAAAAACGGTTTTCGTAAAGAGATTTTTGAAACATCGTCACCACATGTCTGATGTTAATTTTGATAGAATCTTGTTTTACTATGCAGAGTGGCAAGATGGATTCAAGAGAGAAATATATTTAGATGACGTGAAAGAAATTGAGTTTCGAGAGGGGTTACCGAAATCGGAGGATTTCTCAAATGATCCGGATTTAAAAAAACTAATAATTATAGACTATTTGATGCATGAATCGTCAAACAATGTAATCGTCGATCCTTTTACTAAAGGCAGTCATCGTTAAAACATAAGTGTAATGTTTATAACTCAAAACATCTGTCGCAAGGGTACTCATTCGAGTGATATAAGTCTAAATTCAAAATTTTTGCAAGAAACATATTAAGACGCAACTGTTAAAGGGTACGATTACCTCATAATTTGTTGTAAACAAGATACTATCGATGAATTTAGATTTCGTACATGTAACTTTCCAGACGACGAGTGTAAGTACGTCTACATACCAAAATACACTCACAACTCTTACACTCTTGCCTTGTAAATCTACCTCGCGCTAAATTTTTCTCATTGTCAATCCAACTATGAGCGGGTCAGTATCTTAACCAGATAGACATCGTTATTTTCAAGTAGACCTTTCGAAAAAAAAGTACATTGCCCTGTTGGAGGCGCTTCGACATGCAAACAAAGACAAACGCGTTATAAAAAATTGATAAAATATTTTTGCAAGTACGTATTAAACGTAATTAAAGGTGTTGAGTCGTTGAAGTCTTGTGAAAAAAACTAAATTGAAGAAACATAGAAATTTATTACGAAAATTGGCCTCAAAGAGTAGTGGTAAAAACTCTAGGAAAAAAAAGTCAACGTGTTATTGTACAAAAATACGGAAATTATTATCCTTTTTACTAGATTTAAAACTAAAAGCTGTGATGTAAAGCATGGAAAGAGTCAAGATGGTGTTGATATCTAAAGAGCAATTGCATAGAATTCAAAGAGAGAATATAAAATCATTTGATCGTACCACAGTTGCATCTATGACTGTTACTGCTGCTACTGCTGTTGGAGAATCGATTGATACCCCACATACGGTGCTGGGACTCAAACAGTCGGCGTTAATTTATCTCGCCTTGATAATGATATAAAAAATATTCTCAATTCGAAAAAATTTAAAAATGAACATGATAGATTCAAATAATGCTGGAGAGTTTTACAAAGATATTTATATTTCAGCACCGGCTAGCCGGCATCGGCCAGTGCGTTTTGTCACGTGATGCTTGCCAGAAACTCTCCAAAGAGCTGAACCATTTTTTCGGAGTGGGAAGCTCGAGACATTAGAGGTGAGCTAGCGGAATGGAGCGTGTTATACAACAGAATGACGCACCCAGTCTGGAACCGTCTACAGGTATGTGTTGGGGCCATGTCAGCTGCCTCCATAGAAGGGGGCTCAAGGGGATCGGTACTCATGCCGTGACGAATCTTTATTATTTCAGCAGGAATGTCACTAATAACTGAACTAGAGGAAGGTCGGAGAAGGAATAGTAACCCTTAAAGCGACACTAATAAATGTAGATTCATTGCTTAGAAGATCTGGTAGCTCTACTAGCGTGGCAAATGCCACTAGCTACTTGAGCCCGGTGAGCTCCGAGGGCATGGACGTGCAGAGTTGCCATCTTGATGGAAAAGACAGGGAGGAAGTCGTAACAATCAGCGCGACAAGCGAAACCGACACCCTGAGTAAGCGCATTGCTGCAGCGGAGGAGAAAACGGAGATAACTCTCTCTAAAATAAAAAGCCTTGTGACGACTACGCTGGCTGTCCTGAAAAGGCATCGAAACATAGCCAAGGAGGTGAAGGAGAGGCTGCCCAAACTGCAGGAGGCAATAGAGGTCCTTGAAACCTACGGCAAGGAGTGCGGCGTTTCTCGCATGAAGGCTGAAGAGATGACACGTATGCGAGCCAAAGCGGCTTTATTCTAGAAGTTGGCAAGCGCCGAATCGACGGCCTGTCCACCCGGAAAGAAGCGGCAGGCTTCGAGCCCGCCTCTATAAACGGAAGGCCCGTTAGAGAAGAAAAACCGAAGACAAGAAGCTTCCAGCTCCGATTGACAAGAAGTGGAAAATAAGGCCAAAAAGAAAAGGAAAGAAAAAAAGAAAAAATGACGGCAGAAAATAGAATGGTGCCCAAAAAGAAAGCGACGCAAAAGCCAGAAGCGATCTTGTTCCATCCGGCGGAGAACAAGCGTTCGTCGAGGTGCTGGTAACTGTGCAAAGAACCGTTAAGCTGGACAGCACCGGGGTCGAGATCACAACTCCTCAAGTTTCACACGTCGACCCCGAAATGAGAAACGCCTTCACGGAGGCCCTCAGATCGGCAGTCGACAATGCCAACAGCGTCAGGGAGTTGGTAGCTAGAGCCACTGTGAAGATCCGGGACCTTGACGACTGCAGGACGAAAGAAGAGGCTGAGGAGGCCCTAAGAACTGTCCTTCCGGATTACACGGGCCTCCTTCCGGTGACAGTGACCCGACCAGATATGCAGGGGCAGCGAGTGGTAGTGGTGTCGGTCGATGAATCGGCCGCCGCGGCCATGCTCAGATACACCCGCACCAGAGTCGGATGGGTCAATTGTAGAATCCATCGAAGAGTGGAAGTGCCCAGGTGCTACACGGTGGGCAAAAACTGTTAGTTCGAGCCCGACTGTTTCCGGTATGCCGATGCCGTAGGAGAGACCGAGGTGCGGAAACACGTCGCGGGAACGGGCGCATGCGGAGTCGTTTGATAGCTTATCAGGCATCTCTATTGTTAAAAATTGGATTGATTCATTATTAACTTTAAAATATCCTTTGATGTTCCATACTATATAAAACACTCAATTGACACCTTCGACATTTAATTTGAATTTCTCTCTTCCATTCACTCGAAAAAAATACCGATACCCTGTAGGTAAAATTGGCTGTTCTTTCGAAAGCCGGTGTTTATTTTTAGCTACCACCCTTCCTAAAGCTTAAATGAAGAAAAATCGTCAAATGAAAACATGGTTGGGCAAACCTAGTAGAAAATTATTCGCAAAGCCTAAAAACTGTTGATTCTTATTTGTTTTGTTGCAAAATTAGCGAATTGTACTCGTGACGTAATATAATTCAATTTACAACCCTTAGCAAGGGGTGAAATCGAGAATTTTGGTGAAAAATGAACAAAAAATTGTTTAGTGTGTGATCATTGTTTTTATCGCTAATTGGTAATTTTTTCTCGAGTGTATAACTATGTCCACTTGGGCGTTAATGAGTTAAGGAAGCAGGGCAAAATGTCATATCTACCAATCATTTGACCCCTTCGACATTTAGTTTGAACTTCTATCTCCCAATGCTGTAGTATTGCAAACTGCCAGAGTTCTAATATTATGAGCTGCAAACAGTTGCGAATATAGGCGACCGGGCCTAGATGAGATAAACCAGACGTCGTGGAAAACCAACGGTCGCTTCTAAGAATGGAATGCTTTACGTAATTTGAAAAAAATACGAGGAGGGAAAAATAAATAATTTGAAGAAAAAGACGAAAAAATTTATACTCGGCTATTACACATGGAATATATTTTTTTTTTAATTTACAGATATATCTCCTGTGATCTACATAATACCGTCGGTTCCGATTGGAAAAGGCGACATCTTAGTCTGCTTGTGAATGAGACAGCACACATAGGCCCATTTTCTTTCCAACTTTAAAACGAATTTATTTATTCGATTTATGCGCAAATTCTTTGAAAATGTTACGTTCCAATTTGACAATATTCCCTATCCGATTACAATATTTTCAAAGAGTTTCCATGTAAAGTGCAAAAATAAATTTCTTTAAAGTGAACTAATAAACAAAAATAAATTTTATTAATTTATACTTTCGTAGTGTTTTCATATGAGAATGAACTTCCTTTTGTAAAATAAAAATATTATGGTAATAATTTTTAAAGGCCTTTTAAACATATACAAATCGCAATACATATTATGCATTGAAACCAAGTAATAAATAATACAGCATTAAGATGCATTAAGATCACTGGACAGTAATGCTTTGTTGACAAATACCATTAATATTGACACTATCTTGCAATTAAAAAAAATATAATGAAACTTTATAAGCTCAGTTACTTTTAAAAATTTTATAACTTTACATACCAATACAGTGAAACTACAAAGCTATCGAAATATATTTGTGCATCATATACTTTCTTTGGTTCATTTAGATAATTTGACTGGTTCCCATGAAGAAAAATTATCCCGCACTTATTATCATAAAATTTATATAAGTCGAAACATTTTTAAAAATGTTGGAAGAGGACTACAATATTTAAATATATTCTCCTATATTTTTATGAGGTACATGGACGGTTTAAATTTCTTTAAATTAATTATGATATCTAAATATTAAAGAAAATAATGACGACTATAATAATAATAATATAAAGCACCTGAAATTGCCTGTAGACGGACCACCAAGTATGTTCATATAGTTATTTATTAAGATTAAAGATATTTTATAAAATTGTGAACGTGTCGTTCTGGACGAGGCGCATTATATTCGCAACTGTTTGCAACTCATAATATTAGAACTCTGGCAGTTTGCCCTGCTACAACATTGGGAGATAGAAGTTCAAACTAAATGTCGAACGGGTCAATTGAATGTTTTATATGACAGTTTGCACTACTTCATTAACGCACCAATGGGAGAAAGAAGTTGAAATCAAATGCCGAAGGGGTCAATTGAGTGTTTTCTATACCATGGAACATGAAATGATATTTTAAAGTTAATTATGAATCAATCCGATTTTTAAGAATAGAGATGCCAGATAAACTATCGAAGCTACTAAAGGTGTTAACAACTGTTACCACCAACAATTGTTAACACCTTTGGTAGCTTTGATAGCTGATCTGGCATCTCTATCTTAATAAGGCATCTTTGCAAAGTTGAAGTTCATTTTATTATTTTGGTATTTATTAATAATAACTATGTAAAATTAAGAAAAAGAGTAATTGGCAATTTCTAAATTGATTTCACTACTTTCTTCAGTTTTAATTGGCTATTATAAATTGGAAACTTTATTTGAGCATGCAAAATTAAGAAAAAGAGTACTTAACAATTTCTGAATAGATCTCACAAATTTCATTAGTTTGAATTGGCCATTACAAATTGTAAAATCTATTTAAATATGTAAACAATGAAGAAAAAGTGTACTTGACAATTTCTGAATTGATTTCACAAGTTTCTTTAGTTTAAATTGGACATTAGAAAGTGTAAAATTTATATGAATAAATAAAGAAGCGATTTTATTTAATTGAAACCTCAAGTTTAATGTTGCTATACTAAATAACAGACTACCATGTAATAATATTCTATGATTATTAGAAAGAGAATCATTTTAATAAATACGGTGAAATTCTACACCTAGACACGAAAACCTACGGAGCGCATTACCTGGACATCATTATCGGCGATCCTGTACACCTAGACACAATAAGCTATGGAGCGCACTACTTAGACTCCATTATCGACGACCTTATACACCTAGACATCGAATACGGTCAGTTTCTACAGCTAGACATGAAAAGCTACGGAGCGCACTAGTTAGACTCCATCATCGGCGATACTGCACACCTAGACATTGCATACATCCGAATTCTACACCTAGACATAATTATCGATATACAAACCTAGACAGGATATAATATGATTATATTATATTAATATACAATTTTTTTCGGCATCTTCCAATACTTAATTTATATATATATATTATTCTCTATATGTTACCTGTATTTTGTATTATTAGTTTCTACTTGTAATATCTTGATGATGACACATGGAATACACTTGTATCGGGAAGATATTTGTACGTATTTGTATATCTATATATAGCGTCTAAAATACTCGATAAATTGGCGTTAAACTCCGAATTTAAAAATAGAAAACTAAGGCACCACGAAAAGAAAACAGAGTCCAAATCATACTCTGAGTTACTAGCGTACCGTGCGAGTTGAAGAGGTAGCAGCGCAACACAGCAGGAGTGGCTATACGAGAGTTGTCTCTCACGAGCTACACCGCTGCGCGCGTGCCACCTTCTCAGCGCGCATAGTTGCCTGGTAGGCGGGCCGCATATGGTGCGCTGTTGTGAACCTCGGACTGCGCATGCTCAAGCCCTAAAAATTACAATAGTGATCTAGCAAAATTTAGTAGAAAATATAAGAAAATTTATTACATAATCGATTTCTTATTAAGATCTCACAAAAATTAGTATAATGCTCTGCTAAAAATCTAGTGAAGAATTTAAGAAAATATACTACATATCCTGGTTCTTCTTCTTCTTTTGGCAGTCAGTGATTAAATTACTATAGTTTCTAGCGGAGTTTTCATAAGTTTATCGTAAACTTTATTTCATATTTTATAAAAAATATTTCATACTTTTCACAACAAAAAATAGATACTGTTGAATTTATTAACAAAATTATGTAAAAAAAATAGATTATTTTAACAATAATATTGTTAGCGTAAAAGAAAATAAATATGATATAACGAAAACACAACATTAGCAGTATAAATTAGACGTTTACCCCCTGTATTATCCTTATAAGTTGTATTTTCCTATATTCACCTGAAGTAAAAAAGCCAATGCATTAATTACGTTTAATACAATATATATCATATATTTGACTATAATTTATGACAACTTTAACATGAAAAATCAAAAAAGTTCGTGGTATCTTGCTAATTTTACTTCAGCAACATATTCTGGTCACGCGCAGGATCCTGACCAAACCATATGATGGATTTTTCTTTATAATGTCTCAAAATGTCTGTAAAAGACTTCTTGAGGAACTAGTGCTATTTAAATAGCCAAGAAATAAGACCTAGTAGTTTCTGAAAGAAAATACTGCTTGGTAAGCAAAAAAAATTCTTAACGTTTACAAAACAATTTTAAACTTGATCAAAGACTGCGCAATGTTTAAGTATTACAATTTGCAAGAAAAAAATTTTTGTATAGTATTATAATTATATATTTCATCCAACAATTTCTGCCGGACATAGAACTAAGCATATCCATGGTTTCACTTTTTTTACTGCTCAAACTCTCTCTCACTTTCGCAATATTGTCGATAACAGCTAATGACAATACCGACAAGTGGATGTTTTCCCCTCTACTCACAATTTATATATCTCTGAAATACGCTTTCTATAATTTAGTTTGAAAATTCATAGCGCTTCACATTCGTCTAATCCACTGTTAACAAAACAGAGCGTTTTACTTTTGCTCTGGTGAAATAGTTTATAACATATCGAAAATGTGTTAAAATAGTGGTAGAACGAGAGGAAATCAGCTCATAGTTTCTTTGAAAAGAAAAGTTCCTTTTTTTTTAATTTGGTGAATAATTCAGTTTAAAGAATTTATTAATAATAATCACCTTTCAGATAAATTTCTGATTGGTTTCGCGAAGAAAAATTTTGTTTAGCTTCTAAATATTGCATAAATGGGACTTTAACGTTCTTATAAGGTGTGGATTTTTAAAAATAATGTTTAAGAGGGTATTTCTTGTTCCACATATATATGTCGGCCTTCGAAACGTCGCAAAAATTATCTATGAATTAATTGCAATTTACGTATGTTCCATGATGATCGATTTAGCCACTTCGCATCCCTACAAGTTGTATTTTCCTATATTCAGCTGAAATTAAAAGGCCAATGTATTAATTATATTTCATATAATATATATCATATATTTGAGTATAATTTATGACAATTTTAACATGAAAAATCAAATAATTTTATGGTAACTTACTTCAGCAACATATTCTGTCCACGCGCAGGATCCGCGTGCGTGGATTTTGCTGTATAATGTCTCAAAATGTCTGTAAAAATCTACTTGAGGACCTAACGCTATTTATACAGCCAAGAAATACACCCAGAATTTTCTGAAAAAATGATGTTCGGTAAGAAAAAAATTCTTAAATTTCTACTTTTTTTCATATTTAGAATGATACTTACATGTTAATTGGCATTTTGGTTAATATAAATAACGCTAGGACCTCCAGTATGTTATTACAAACATTTTAAGAAAATCCATCCAATAGTTCCTCAAGGATCCTGCGCGTAGACTCTAAAAACGTATAAAGGAGATAAATCAATTTAAACCATTAACGCCCAAGTGGACACTTTTTTCACCAGTTTTTCGGAGCTCTTTAGATGGGGTAAATTTGGGCCTAAAAATTTTTTGCACACATGAAATTTATAGATTTTTCATCCATCTTTCGAATGGTGAAATTCAAAATATAAAAAAATAATTTTTTATCCCTATATAAAAAACTAATGACCGGATGTTGTGAAGCCAAAATAAACGTCATGCAATTAGCTGATATTGTGCGCATGTGTCTATCTGCGTCTAATTCTAATTTTCTAAATAAATTTAAATTCTAATTTTTTAAATAAATTTAAATTCTAATTTTTTAAATAAATTTAAATTCTAATTTTTTAAATAAATTTAAATTCTAATTTTTTAAATAAATTATTTCATTTCTAGAATGTAATTAATCTGATAAATAAAAGTCTTAATTCTTCAATAAATATAATTAAAGCAGTTTTACATGAAACAATGTAAATATATTTTCGGATTCGTGACTGTCAATTGTTCTCATGTTCAATTGTTCAGCCCGGAAGTGTAGCCCTTTGCAGCAAGGTGAGCATTACAGACCAAAGCCAAGGACGACTAAGTAATCGAAATAAAGAATCCAAGGACATCCTAAGGAAGATTTATCGTAAAGAAGATTTATTAATCATCCAGGTAAGTGTATATTTTTAATTTTTTAATTCATATGGTATATATATGTTTTCTAAATACTATTATTAGTTACGTGCGGTAATATTTTTTATAAATTTTATAGGTTATACGTGTATTAGATTTAGATAGATACCATACCACGTGTTAAAATTTCGATAAAAAAAAAGTATAAGAGACGAGAGGTTTAAGAATTCAAAGTTCTTCTTATTTTTATTATCTTATAATTGTCATGGAATATTAAATTTAATATTATAAATAAATAACAAAACTACTAAAAGACTAATTAAAATTTTACCAAATTATGGACTTTGTGACGCGGAATCATTCTCGAGTAATAATTCGCGTCCTCGCGAGCAACGGCTAGACGAGCGCGACTAATTGTTTTTTTTTTTTTTAATAGTTTTTATTGGCCTTTTGCTGGCGAGCCTAGGCCATTACTAGGTGTTTTGACCAATGGGACTTTTTTTTTTATTCAATTTTTCCCAGTGGGACTTTTTTCTTGTTCAATTAATTAGCCCAGTGGGACTTTTTACAAATATCGTAGTCGTGGTTCTTTTTTCGTCTGAAAAAAGCCCGAAAAAATTTTCGAGTTCCAGACGGGAATCGAACCCACGTCTACTTGAGTCGCCTTGTATTAGCAGGCAAGCGTCTTACCCACTAAGCCAAGGACGGCTCTAGCGCGACTAATTAGAATAACTGCCGCGCGCCAGGGAGGGAAGCACCTACCGGTGGTGCTCCTATGCTTGCCTATGAGAGCGTGCGAGAGAAAGATATGGCGCGATCGGCTAGACCGCGCCAGCCCCGAAAAAGTTTGAGAGAGAGACCGCAGCTACGAACGGCAACGGACGTACGCCGATCGATCTCGATATTCATCCGAGTTATTTGAATTGCGAGGAAGGTTTTTCGCGAGAGGGTTCGTCGAGACGCGTGTTGTTGGACTGTGGTGGAGTGTGAGTGTGCCACTGTGTGGGTGTGAGTTACCCTGTGCTTCGTATCGTGCTTGGGGAGGGATACCCCCCCCCCCCCCCCAATACTCCATCAGCAGCGACGTGTAGAGGCACAGGCGACTTCTCTCGGCTATAGAGTTGCGTGGTGAGTGGACCGACCGGCCACTCACAGGAGAAGGAATAGGAGCAAGGAGATTCGTGTGGGAACACTCCTTGCACCAAGTAAGTTGTGATTTATTACGCGTGCGGCGAATAAAGCGGCTTAACAAAGTCGACACAGAGTCTCCGAGTATAGCCAAGCTGTACACGTGTTGGCAGAATACAGGGTGTTAACAAATAGAATATCACACTGTATGTTACTGATAGTTACTGAGTAATCATCGATGGAAAATCAGTCGATCAGGCCAATCAGCGTAAAGCTACAGCAGTAAGCGGAGCGCGAGGAGAGTAGAGTGGGGCGGCCCGCCGAGTGCTTCTCCGCCGCCGGCCGTCGCTGCGCCGTCTCTCGGTCTCTCTCTCCACATTGTCATTCGCTAGTCGTAGGTTCAGCGAAAAATAAAAGGCGCGGCAGTCTGACGCGAGCACTTGATTGTTGAAAGCTTATAATAAATTCTTTATTTTGAAATACCTTTCAAGACTTCTCGAAAATGATGCTTAGAGTAGTATAAAACATTGGTATACCATCTAAATAAAAATGTACGTTTTAAAAGGAGTAGTAAATCATAAATACACCGAAATCCGTGTTTAGTCACAGAAAAAGTTCGAAATTCTCATTCATAAATAAATCTGATTTTTTTGCGACTAGTTTATAAATGAATATCAATTCTTTTTTATTTTAAATTAAGGAGATGCCTTATTAAATCTTTTTAATTATTGATAAGCAATTGAAATTTAATCTCTTTATTCGGTACTAATTCATTGATAAACAACGTAATACGTAAACATTATCTGAGTCATTTTACACACTCTTAAATGGGCTTATTATAGCTTGATCTCTTTGTCTTGACTTCCGCAATTAATATGAACCGATGGCGCAGTTGCAGAAACGGTGCCTTAGCTACCGAATGTTTTACGCAAAATACACAATTTTCTTAGTTTTTCGGGCCAAATGGTAATTTCAATCACTTTAAAATAGGGTTATTATAGCTTATTTTGTTCGTCTTGACATCCTCTACAAGATATAAGAGTCTGGACTTCCTGAATTGATATTAACTGTTAATGCAGCTGCAGAATCGGTGTCGTAGCTATGGAATCAAAACGAGAAATACACAATTTTCTTAGTTTTTCGGGCTAAACCGTAATTTTGCACTCTTTTAATTGGGCTTATTTTAGCTTAGTCTCTCCGTCTTGACCTCCTCTACAAGATAGAATAATCTGGACTTCCTAAATTAATATTAACCGATGGTGCAGCTGCAGAAACGGTGCCCTAACTGCGAAAAGCACAATTTTGAATGTGATTCCGTAGCTACGGCACCGTTTCTGGAGCTGCGTGATCGGTTCATATTAATTCCGGAAGTGGAGACTTTTCCATCTTGTATAGGAGGTCAATACGAAGAGATCAAGCTATAATAAGCCCATTTAAAAGAATGTAAAATTACTGTTTTGCCCGAAAAACTAAGAAAATTGTGTATTTGGCGTTAAGATTTCGTATCTAGGACATCGATTCAGCAGCTGCACTAACAGTTAATATCAATTCAATAAGTCCAGACTCTCCTATCTTGTAGAGGAGGTCAAGGCGAAGAGATCAAGCTATAATAAGCCCATTTAAGCGTGTGCAAAATTACTGTTTTTTCAGAAAAACTAAGAAAATTGTGTATTTCGCGTATAACATTCAGTAGCTAAGGCACCGAATCTGCAGTTGCACTAACAGTTAATATGAATTCAGGAAATTTAGACTCTTCTATCTTGTAGAGGATATCAAGACCAATAAAATAAGTTATAATAACCCTATTTTAAAGTGATTGAAATTACCGTTTGGCCCGAAAAACTAAGAAAATTGTGTATTTCGCGTAAAACATTCGGTAGCGAAGGTACCGTTTCTGCAGCTGCACCATCGGTTAATATTAATTCCGGAAATCAGGGCAAAGAGATCAAGCTATAATAAGCCCATTTAAGAGTGTGTGAAATGACTCAGATAATGTTTACGTATTACATTGTTTATCAATGAATTAGTACCGAATTAAGAGATTAAATTTCAATTGCTTATCAATTGATATTCATTTATTTACTAGTCGCAAAAAAAATCAAATTTATTTATGAATGAGAATTTCGAACTGTTTCTGTGACTAAACACGGATTTCGGTGTATTTATGATTTACTACTCCTTTTAAAACGTACATATTTATTTAGATGGTATACCAATGTTTTATACTACTCTAAGCATCATTTTCGAGAAGTCCTGAAAGGTATTTCAAAATAAAGAATTTATTATAAGCTTTCAACAATCAAGTGCTCGCGTCAGACTGCCGCGCCTTTTATTTTTCGCTGAACCTACGACTAGCGAATGACGGTGTGGAGAGAGAGACCGAGAGACGGCACAGCGACGGCCGGCGGCGGAGAGGCACTCAGCGGGCCACCCAACTCTACTCTCCTCGCACTCCGCTTGCTGCTGTAGCTTTACGCTGATTGGCCTGATCGACTGATTTTCCATCGATGATTACTCAGTAACTACTGATCGGATCGAAAAGTTTATTAGTGATTTTTTACTTAGAATTTTTCGCTCTATCCGAATCCATACAGTGTGATATTCTATTTGTTAAGACCCTGTATATGTAAAATAATAATAAATAAAAGAAAACTGTATCTAATTAATACACAGTTAGACTCTTTGTAATTTAAAAATGA
Source organism: Megastigmus dorsalis (assembly GCA_900490025.1). Lineage (NCBI taxonomy): Eukaryota > Metazoa > Arthropoda > Insecta > Hymenoptera > Megastigmidae > Megastigmus > Megastigmus dorsalis. The sequence continues at coordinate 17,640 of UELU01106032.1, forward strand.
TAATTAATGAAAGAGAACTGTATCTATTTAATACACAGTTAGACTCCTTGTAATTTAAAAATAATAATAAATGGAATAGAACTGTATCTATTTAATACACAGTTAGACTCCTTGTAATTTAAAAATAATAATAAATGGAATAGAACTGTATCTATTTAATACACAGTTAGACTCTTTGTAATTTAAAAATGATAATTAATGAAAGAGAACTGTATCTATTTAATACACAGTTATACTC